>BSBK01001879.1:1612500-1850000 GCA_027943335.1 Chamaecyparis obtusa | reverse complement strand
AATCAGTACCCTTAAAAAATTTTCAATTAAATCCTTGTAAACATGTAATTCATTAATTGATTTTATCATTTGCATTCACCATACATCTAATAACATAACTAAAATGTAAATGCATGTAATCTAATCAAATATGAAAACATGATACTTCATACACATAGCACATGTATTTTGGTACCATAGAAACCCTTGTTAGAAGGTAAAAATTATGGTGGGGATGGAACCCACAAAGCTTCAAGACTACAATAATAAATTTGTTGGTTAAGGCTACAAAGATTTGATCACTTCTGGTGATCTTACCCTGATGGGAGTAACAATAAGATCAACTAGATCTACCTGGATAGAGGATTTTAGCAACACAATTAAGTGTACAGTCGGTTAAGAGATTTTACAAAAGACTGTCAAGTCTACTCTGTTAAGAGATTTAAATTCTGCTGCAATGGTTATTAGGTAATAGTACAATTGATCTATAGATAGCAACTAATCTTGCTTCATTTTAGATCTGATATGTACTTATCTATTATCACCTCAATGTGATTGATCTCTTCTCTGAATACTACTCGATAGCCTTTTATTTCTGATAAACCGTATACTCTATCAATGCTTCAAACTTAACCTTGTCAGATCTTTCAGATGTCTCCCAATGGCGGCTACTCTTGGAAACTACAATTGAAGCAATTGTTGTATTGTCATTGATGTCAAACCTTAACTGCTAAGACTATTGCTATTTAAGAAAGTACTATATCTATTTGAATGTTGCTAAGGGGTAGGCAAGGTTGGTAACAATAGCACCTAAGGAAAGGTTGAGTTATCTTGATACTTCAATGAGTACTTGATTATGTGGCACAATGATAAGACAATGTATTGTTTATCTAAATAAGAATGAAGACTAAACTGGTAGGCTTAACCGAGAAAAAGTGAAGAAATCTAGTTTAAGCCGAGTGTTGTTAGTGTCGACTGAGCTAGTATATGCTAAGTAAATTCAGTGCTGACTGAACACCAGTTAATTGCCGAGGAAGATAGTGTTAGCTGAGGAAATAGTTTATGTGGTGACCAAGCTTTCTAGTGGAGATTGAGAAGTTGAACACAATATTCACTAAGTGTCAGTATTTTGCATTTGAAGAAGAATTTAGATTTCCAGCTGACATCATTGAATTCTTGAATTCTTGGATCAGTGACAGGGTTGGCTTTTCATTGAGCTCACTTCAGAAGAGTGAACATAATAGTAACATGTTACAAAGTGGTTTTTCCCTAATTGGGTTTCCATTATAAATCTTGGTGTTGATACTTGTGTGAATGTTTTGGTTTGAACATTTCTATCTTTTACAAGTTAGATGATATTGGATAAGTGGACTGCACTGTTATATGTTTATGTTATGCAATCAGTAATGATCGAGTAGGTGTTGGTTATTAGATCTGATTTGTTGAAGAGTTTAAAGTTTTTTTTATACATCTGGACCTAAGAATAACTGATTCACCCCCCCCCCCCCTCTCTATTGTTCTAAATCATATTAACAATTGGTATCAGAGCTATTGGTGCTTACAAAGAACAAGTTTAAAGGTACTTGAAGCAAATTATCAAGATGTATAAGAAGGAGGTACCAAAGCTTAATAAGGAAAACTTTCCTTCATGGAAAAGCTTGATGAAGCTGCATCTAGCTGGTATTGGTGATTCTACAAAGTATTACATTGAACATGACTATGTCACACCTATTGTACCTCTGACTTCCGAGGAAATGAAAGCCAAACAAGAGCACAACCAAGCAATGTTGGAGATTGTGTCTACCTTAAGTTATCTAGAATTTGAAGACATCAAAAACTATAGTATTGCAAAGAAAATGTGGGACACCCTTGCAAACATTTATGGTGGTGACATAAATGTGTTGAGAGCAAAAGTCGAGAGCCTAAGAGGTAAATTTGATGAAATGAGAATGCAAGAAGGTGAGAATATTGCACAATATTATGGTAGAATAAAAGAAGTTCTAAATGCTATTAGAGGAGAAAATGGAACTATTGGGGATGAAACTGTAATAGGAAAAGTATTGAGAACTCTGCGTCCTATCTATGCAATCAAATTTTTTGCAATTCACGAATCTAGATGTAACTCTACTAATGCTCTTACTTTAGAAAGTTTGGTTGGTAAGCTTACTACTTTTGAACTTTCTAACTATGATAACTTCACTGTTGGTAATATTGAATCTATTTTTAAGTCACAAATGGTTCTGAGTAAGTCTAAGAAGGAAAAAGAAAGATGCATCATTGAAAGTGAAAGTGGAAGTGGAAGTGACAGTGACTCATCTGATGAAGAACTTGAGGATCTAGAAGCTCTTAAGGATAGAAGATTGAAAAGGGGAAAAGGAAGGTACAAAGGTAAACTCCCTATTATATGTTTTTCATGTAATAAAGTTGGTCATATAGCTGCTAGATGTCCTGATAGGGATAATAAGGATGAAGAAAGAGATAGAAAGCATAAAGACAAAAGAGAAGATAGAGGTTACCGAAGATACAAGGACTACAAAGGAAAAGGTAAGAAATCCTACTACATTGTCGAAGAAGAGACTGACACTGATAGTGATGATTTTGAAATTGAGGTTGTCTATGTTGCAATGAAAGATGAATCTGATGAGGATGAGAAAAATGCATTGATATCTTATGTGAACAAAAATGATAAATAGATTATTGACAGTGGTTGTTCACATCATATGACTAGAGATAAGAGTAAGTTTGATACCTTAGATCATTATAAAGGTAGGAGTGCAAAATTTGGTAATGATGCACCATATCCTATTAGAGGCAAAGGAATGATTAAGCTGACTGATAAGATCACTTGTGAAAATGCTTATTTGGTTGAGGGTCTTAACTATACTTTGTTGAGTGTTGCACAACTTAATAGCACTGGCTACCAAGTAGAATTTCATCACACAAAGGCCAAAATATTAGATGCCATTGGTGAACTGATTGGAAGTGGAGAATAGACAAGAGGTAATTTGTTCTATCTAGATCTATCTGAAGAAACATGTATGATTGCACAACTTGATGATATTTGGTTATGGCATAAGTAGCTATGTCATGTTAACTTTGATAATCTAGTAGAAATTAGCAAGAAAAATAAAGTGAGAGGTCTACCTAGATTGAAGAAACCTGAGAATGTAATATGTAAAGAATGTCAGTTGGGTAAGATGACAAAGTCTAGTTTCAAGAACAAAACTTTTACTTTTGAGAATATCTTAGATTTGGTTCATACTAACCTTTGTGGACCAATGGGTGTACAAAGCTATTGTGGTGCTAGATATTTTATCCTGTTTGTTGATGATTATACCAGAATGATGCATGTAATGTTCTTAAAGGAAAATTTGATGCCTTTCAATTTTTTAAGTGGTATGTGGCTAAGGTTGAAAAAGAGACAGGTAAGAACTTGAAGTGTTTGAGATCTCACCGAGGTGGAGAATTTACATCAAATGAATTTAATCTATTTTGCAATGATAGAGGAATCAAAAGATAGAAGTTTGCACCTAGAACTCCTCCACAAAATGGTATAGCAGAGAGAAGGAATAGATCTATCTTGGACTGTGCAAGGACATTAATGATTGAAAATAATGTTGCATAGAAGTATTGGAAAGAAGCTGTGAGTATAGGTGTTTATACTCTTAACCGAGTACCAATCAAAAAAGGTACAAATCTGACACCTTATGAATTATGGCATGGGTATGCACTAAATGTAAAGTACTTTAGAATTTTTGGAAGTAAGTGCTACAAATTAAAGGATAGTAGAAATGGAAAATTTGATGCTAAAAGCAATGAGGGTATATTCCTAGGCTACTCCACAAAAAGTAAAGCTTATAAGTGTTTGAACTCTAACACTAACAAAATTTTAGAAAGTATGAATGTCAAAGTTGATGAGTATGCAGAGAAAAATGAAGCTAACAGTAACAAAGAACTAGAAGATTATATATCTTTTGTGTATATAGAGGAAGAAGAGGCAAATGATAGACCTGCATCTGATGCTAATTTTTGGGTAAGCAATGCCGAGAATCAGGATAAAAATGTCAAGAGAGAAGAAGAATGTGACAAGTGACAGGAAGAAGCTATCGAGTATCAGGAAGAGGTTGGCAAGCATTCAGAAGTTGAATCTGAAAATCTTGTTGGTGAGCCTGATGAGCAAAATGAAAGAAGAGTAGAACCTGTTCTAGCACAATATGTAAGGAGACATCACAAGCCTGAACAAATTATTGGAGATAGAGATACTGGAATTCATACCAAAATCAAGGCAAGAGATTGAACATGTCTACTATGTGAATTTGAGCCTAAGATAACAAAGGAGGCATTAGAAAATGAAGACTGGATAGAATCAATGAATGAAGAGATAGACTAGATAGAGAAGAATGATACCTGGACTCTGGTGCTGAGACCAAAAAATAAGAATGTCATTGGGACAAAGTGGGTAATTCGTAATAAGCTAAATGAACATGGTCAAATCACAAGAAACAAAGTTAGGTCGGTATGTAAAGGCTACGCACAAGAAGAAGGAATAGATCATGGGGAGACATTTGCCCCTGTAGCAAGATTGGAAGGAGTAAGAACTCTGCTTGCATATGTTGCATATAAAGATTTCAAGGTATACCAAATGGATGTTAAGTCTACATTTTTAAATGGTATATTAGAAGAAGTATATATTGAACAGCCAGAAGGATTTGTTGATCCAAATAAAAGACACATGGTTTGCAAACTGAATAAAACACTGTATGGACTGAAGCAAGCTCCCAAAGCATGGTATGAGAGATTGCACAACTACCTAATATAGATTGGATTCTAAAGGACAAATGACACAAGAAATCTATACATGAAAGATGAAGAAGGTAAAGGAATCTTGTTAGCTAAGATCTTTGTAGATGATATTATATTTGGTGGACAAGATGCTTTGTGTAAGAAATTTTCAAATGAAATGCAAACTGAATTTGAAATGAGTATGTTTGGGGAGATCAAATTTTTTGTTGGTTTGCAAGTATATCAGATGGAGAAAGTAATTTTCATCACCCAATCTAAATATGTTCATGAGATACTGAAAACCTTTGGTATGGAAGATTCAAGGCTAGTAAGTGGCTACTAGACAGAATTTGTCTAAAAATGATGATGTTGTAGAAGTTAACCAGACTTTGTATAGATCTATGATCAGAAAGCTATAGTATGTTGTACATAGCAGACCAGATATTGCATTAGCTATTGGGATTGTGGCAAGATTCTCTACCAATCCTAAGGAAACTCACATGATGGCGGTTAAAAGAATCATGAGATATTTGAAGGGAACTGTTGACTATGGATTGTACTACAAGAAGCATGAAAAATTTGAACTAAGAGTGTATATAGATGTTGATTAGGCAGGAAATGTAGATGATAGAAAGAGTACTAGTGGTGGAGCTTTCTTTCTTGGACAGAGATTAGTTTCCTAGACAAGCAAGAAAAAAATTGCATTTCCCAATCTACTGTTGAAGCTGAGTATGTGGCTACAGTTGTGAACTGTTCAAATTTGATATGGATAAAGCAATTGTTGGTAGGCATGAAAGAAGAAATCACTGAACCAATTGTCATCTTCTATGACAACACAAGTGCTATCAACATCTCTAAGAATCCAGTGATGCGCACAAAGACCAAACACATTGCCATCAAGTACCATTACTTGAGAGAATGGGTACAAGATAAAGAGGTCTACATGGAATATGTGAATACAAAGGAACAACCAGTAGACATATTCACTAAGGCTTTACCTAAAGAAGCTCATGAATACCTAAGAAGTCAATTAGGGGTCCTTCCCCTAACTGAGGTTGCCTAGTCAAGCTAGGAGCACTGCATAAAATGTGCTCCAAAGAACATCTAACAAATTGATGCAGAGAAAGGTCACACTTTAAGAGCAGCCTAGAGTTGTGAAAAGCACAGCAAAGTCAAGAATTGATCATAAGCAAAGATGAAAGAGGGAGAAATATTGTTACTGAACTGAAAAGATGATATCTACATCTGCAGGATGTATGTTTTTGTTGTTGCTTTGGCATTTTTTTCAAAGAGGGAGATGATCACAGATGAATACATAGAATGAGAAGATCAAGATAGTGGGAGATATTCAGTGGATGGTCAAGCATGGCTAATTGATTCTATATCAAAATGAAGCTAAGGATATTATAAATATTTCTGATGGACAGATAAGTTTTTGGATTGGTTGGTAATTCATGTGATATTCATATGGTGTTGCCATCAATGCCAAAGAGGGAAATTGTTGGAAACTACAATTGAAGCAATTGTTGTATTGTCATTGATGTCAAACCTTAACTAGTAAGACTATTTCTATTTAAGAAAGTACTATATCTATTTGAGTGTTGCTAAGGGGTAGGCAAGGTTGGTAACAATAGCACCTAAGGAAAGGTTGAGTTATCTTGATACTTCAATGAGTACTTGATTATGTGGCATAATGATAAGACAATGTATTGTTTATGTAAGTAAGAATGAAGACTAAACCGGTAGGCTTAACCGAGCAAAAGTGAAGAAATCTAGTTTAAGCCAAGTGTTGTTAGTGTCGACTGAGCTAGTATATGCCAAGTAAATTCAGTGTTGACCGAACACTAGTTAATTATCGAGGAAACAGTTTATGTGGTGACCAAGCTTTCTAGTGGAGACCAAGAAGTTGAACATAGTATTGACCAAGTGTTAGTATTTTGCATTTGAGGAAGAATTCAGATTTCCAGCCGACATCGTTGAATTCTTGGATTATGTAAAATGTGTTGACTTTATTTATTGATTGTATGAAAGCATTTAATGCACTTTAAAACATTTTATTGTAAATCTTTTAAGAGATTAAAGATATTTCTAGAAGGATAGCTGAAGAACATAATGTAGGATGGATTCAATGAATCTGACCTAACCCTAAGATCTACAAAGGAGATTAAGCAATAAAAAAGATGTATTGACCTAATAGAGGAAGTATTAAGGAAACCTAAGTGAGAGGTTGAAGAAAGAAGTAGATGTTGGAAGTGTTGTTGATGTTATTGACTATCTAAGTAGAGAAGGCTGAAGGAAAAGTGTTGTGATTGCTTGAAGAGAGTTCTGAGCAGATCAGTGATGGAGATGGTAAAGGTTCATAGTTAGTAAGCCAACATATGTGTATGGAATTGGATCTCATATTTGCAAAGTGAGTTGTATGTTTTGCAGATCAATACTACTTCTACTTTCTAACCATTGTAACAGTCAAAATCCTTTTAACAGAGGTTTACCTAACAGTCATAGGTATAAATCCTTTGAACAAGGTTGCATTCTAATGGAGTGTATGTAATTCCTATAACAAGGTGCACTTTTAACAGTGGTTTAAATCCTTTAACCAAGTCACACCTGACAGTGTGTTTGTAACCTTTGACAGGGTTGGCTTTTCACCGAGCTCACTTCAAAAGAGTGAACATAATAGTAACATGTTACAAAGTGGTTTTTCCCTAATTGGGTTTCCACTATAAATCCTGGTGTTGATACTTGGTGAATGTTTTGGTTTGAACATTTCTATGTTTTACAAGTTAGATGCTATTGGATAAGTGGACTGCACTGTTATATGTTTCTGTTATGCAATTAGTAATGACCGAGTAGGTGTTGGTTATTAGATCTAATTTGTTGAAGAGTTTAAAGTTTGTTTTTATACATCTAGACCTGAGAACAACTGATTCACCCCTCCTCTCTATTGTTCTAAATCATATTAATAGCTACTTCATGTGTGATTCTCATCAAAATGATATCTATACAATATTTATATCAAAGTGATTTGACCTAATTAGGGTTTAGATACTATCTTAGAAAACCTAAGATCAACAGTTCAAATGAATAACCTAGATCATCTTTTCATAGGAATCATCAACCATTAAATGATTACATCCATATTTAATTTCATCTAAATCTTGGTAAACCATTTTTTGATCGGTGTAAATTGTTTTCCTTGTAGTTTGTGCCATTACAAACTGCTATGGTGTTTCTTATTTCACTCGGTGTACACTGCATTGATCAATCAGTATTTAACTGATGCTTGGTACATATGAATGCTCGGTGACTACTATACTTGGTACTCGATAATGATCTGGCTCTGTATGAGTACTTAGTCAAAGTTGTATTTAGTTAGTGTAGTGTTCTGTGTTGTATTTTGCTTGGCGTCTAGGCTCTGTGTGTTGACCAATTGACCTATATTGTCTCCTTTATTGACTATATGGTTGAATGATACTAATGAAAACTTGTAATGCTCTTAGGAGTAACAATAGGTTGCCAATTTTATTTCTACTGAGTACTTTTTTTTTCCTACAATTTGAAACTGAATCCTTCATACGTCTATAAGAAAGTACCATATGTGAAAGTGAGTGTTATTCATGTTTAGAGATTTAGAAAGAATATAGGAATTGGGGAGTAGATTAAAATTCCCATAGGTAATAGTGCTACTAATGGGAGAGTGATTAGAAGTATAACTAGAGACAATTGAGATAGGATTTTCCCCTTGTGGGCCACTGAATAAAAAAAAAGTTTCTAGTACCATAGAATTTATCAAGCATGCAATAAATCCTCTTATTCATAGATTGACTATTGCGCCAGGTGAACCAAATGGAGTAGCAAGATTCCGCACCCCTCCAAGGGATGAAATATATTCAAAGTCATTTTAATTTTCCCCAAAAGAAAACTCATCTCCTTCCCACAAGGATTCTTTACCTCCTTTTTTATCATCATCATTTTAAAATCTCAAGTACAAATCCACAAGATTTTTGGGAGATTTATAATCATACAATTCCAAAGGTTAGAAATTTTCCTATAGTCATTTGAAGCATAGAGAAAGTAGAAGCCAAACTTTTTTGAGCCAAAAGCCTTAGAAATGCACACAAAGTATATTGCATGGAGAGATGCCTTTTTTATCAATGTTTTTGGTCCATTTTGGGTGGACCAAAATAGTGGTTCCTCATTTTCCTTTATCATGATCGTATCATGACAATTTTTGCATTTTTTTTAATAAAAATCAACATTTTTTTTGGCTTAGATTCCCACTACTTTTACCTCTTGTATACATAATGGATCATCTTAAAATGGAAGAACCCATGTTAGGACATGTTTATCCCTCATTTCTAGATGATTTGGACTTAATTAAAATTCCTTTTATACATCCATGGATGTGCATATGCTTTTGTGCCAGTTCGGGCCCTATTCTATCCATTTTATTACTTCTTTTTCCTGCTTTTTGAGACCCCAATACAATTATGGAAGGCCTTTCCCTTTAGATCTAGGCCAAATTTTGGCCTTGACCCTTAGGTCTAAGACAAATATCATCCCCAACCTTCTGGGTCACCATCTTCGAGATCCCGGGCCCTTTCAGAATTTCAAATTTCTTCCCACCTTCTAGTCGACCCTTTTCAATTTCAGAGATGAAATGGGTATAAATAGAGGCCTTCCCTATTCATTTGATATAGAAACAAGATCTTACATTAAATCACACACACATACAAGCCTTCATATTGCATTCAAGAGCATTCTACAAGCATTTTTGGAGCATTCAAGGAGATCCTTTTACAACACTTCAAGACTTCAAGAATAGGAGATCTATTTCATCCTAGGATATTTCAAGGAGATTTGAGGGATTTAATTAGAGGCCTTTTAATCCTTATTTTATGTTCTTGCATCCACCTTTCAATATCTAGCTTCCTTCCTTGATGATAGTGGAGTTGACAATCAAGGAAGGGATTCTTCATTATTAATTCTTGCATACCCACTTTGAGTACATGAGTACATCTACATCCATTAATCTATTGACTTGGTGAGGTGGATCTATTACATTTTATTTAGACATCCTACTCTTCTACAATATTAAATTACATTGGAGCATGTATTTATCCTTGTGGAATACTGATCTGAATCCTCCTCAAGGGTTTCTGCAAAAGTAAGGTAAATTCATACATTCAATTTATTTTTTACATACGTATTCCTCAACCAAGGCTTGACTGAGGAAAGCCCCTCAAAAACCAAACAAAACCATTTTTCTTGCAAGATCAAGTTTTTAGGAGTTTCAAATCCACTTTTTAGGAGTTCTAAAACATGACACAATCGCAAATTCAGAGATAGAGATTTCAACAAAGAAGGTCTAGACTGAAGTTCAACCTAGTCCTGGGTATAGGCTAACCCCAACTCAACATAAACCTAAAAAATTGACCTAGTCCTGGAGCAAAAGGATTTCTGGGTTTTGTTCATCTCGTAGTTTGAGGTTTGGATCCAATCTTGTTCTCTATTCTAAGTAGTTATGAGTGCATAATATAGGTCTAAAAGGGATTTTGATTCTAAAGGTGAGTTTTCAATTTACATTATTTACTTTTTGTATTTTCCTTTTAGATCTATCATATTTAATTAAATTTAGCATCTTTCCTTCTTTCCTAGTTAATTTCCAAACCCTAGACTCAAAGGAACTTGTATCTTCTTTCCTAGCTCTTGGATCTTTGGATCTTTGTTTGCATTCATTCTCCTACATCACTTTGGTAGTGCTAATCTACTTGGATCCAAAACCTTGGAGGCTTGGCTTATAGGATCTATTCCTTTGTGACCCTTCTGAGGTATAGTTGGCCACAAAAAAGTGGGGTGTGTTACACTTCATATCCTCATCTCACTTTTCCCCCTATACATTTTGGTGAATTTGACACTTTCATGCTCTGTATCTTTTGATTGGGTGTTAGATTCCCTTTGTGTGTCTTACCTTCTTTGTTTCATAGATATATTACATTGTGTACTTTGTGTATGGATTGTGTCTACTTTGCATTTCATTTCATAGCTGGATTTAGATCTATAGTTCATACTTTGTTGTGGTTAGATTTCTCCTTGGTGTTTGAAAACCCTTTGTGTGATCTCCCTTTAGATTTTCTTTCCTTTGTGTATGAGCTTCATTACCTTAAGTCCAACGTATATCATTCTAGTTAGAAGAATTCATAGACTCATGGGTTCCTTTGGCCCCAATTCTTCCTTCTTCCCTAGGAATATTGATGATAACTTGATCTCTCATGATCCTAACCCTTCCAGAGAATAAATATTTGTATTCATCCCATGATGAAGATGAAGGCCTAAGAGTTCCTCCCTTTCAAGTCCAAAATCTTACTAGTGACCTTTAAAACATGGAAAGTTGGCTTATTCAAAAGAATCATAACCTAGATACTATTCTAGTTATTGAAGCCAGCAATAAATTTATTTATAATGATGATAATGATGTTAAACTTTTGCATGGTATCTCTCACCTCGTTACTTCTAATCTTAAGCCTTTAGTCAAAGAAGCTCAGGAGTTAGGATATGTTCCACCTGCTATTAGTGTTGAACCTTCATTTCCTATCTTTGTTCCTATGTCTAGAATTCCTACGTGTGTGCCTTCTATTGTGACCACATCTGTGAAAGTTTCAAATCCTGTCAATGTGAGTCTTCCTAATTCCTATGTTCCATCTCTTCATGTGAGTGTTCTGCCTATTTCATTTACTACCTCACAACCTTCTTATCATAGTGTCCTTTATACCTATTCCAATCCTCTTCCTACCATGGCTACAAGTGTTCCTCTAATTACTTCTACTATCCCTTCCACTTAATACAATTTCCCTAGTGTATCAAATGTGTCTATGCCTCCTATTTCTTGTAATGACTCCACCATCATTAGTCTTTCTCAAACAATTTCGTCCTTACAACAACAACTTGCTTCCTTGACTCAATCTAAGTTTAATGTGCCTACATGTGACATAATAATTCCTTTATCCTTAGAAATTATATGCTCAATCCCTCAACAAGTTGATATTCCTCTCCTTGAGAATTAAAATGGTAAGGGTGACCCTATGACTCTTGTTAGTTAAGACCTTTCAAATCCTATGTATCAACTATGCTCGTGACCATAGGATTATGGCTAAGTTTTTCACTTGGACATTTTGTGACAAGGCTTTATAGTGGTGTTTTTCCTTTCCTCCTTATTCTATTGATTCTTTCCAAAAGATTGTTAATGCCTTCATACAACAATTTTAAAGCAATATTGGTCTGCAAGTGTCTTTGACTGATTTGATGCATTGTAAACAAGGAGTGAAATAAAAAGTTATTGATTTCATTGGTAGATTTAAGTATTTATATGTTCATATTTCTTATCATGTGCCTAATATTGTTATAAAACACATGTTTATTTCTAATTTACAAAAAGACATTAGAGATAAGATTTTTCTTACTAAATTTACCTCTTTTTCCCAACTCTATGCAATGCTTCACCATTATCAATTACAAGTGAGTCAATTTGATAGCACCACTCCAATGGCTCCTATACCTATTGATAAGAGTGATGCTGCCTCTAATAATAATAAATATCACAAACCAAACAACTATTTCAAGATTAACAAGGCATCGAATATGATAGATGAATAAGTAGTAGTTGTATCCAAAGGTGTCGCTTCTTCTTCCTCTATTTTATACTTGAATCATAAGTATACTCCTCTTTTTGAGTCTTTACAAATTGTAATGGAAAAGTTATTAAATGCTAATATCTTTAAACTTCCTCATATTAAACCCATTCATCCTGCTACAATGGATTCCAAGTCCTTTGATTCCAAAGCCTTTTGTCAATACCATCATTAGCAACCATGATACCGAGTGGTGTTATTCCTTTAAGAATACTATACAAGACTTGATTGATTCCAATGCTCTATCTATTGATGTTGATGATAGTAGTGGAAACAAATTTGTAGCACCTCCTAACCAAAATCTTTAGATTTATACAAATCCTTTACCTTTAAAATCTACTAACACTATTGCCCAACCTTCTTCATCTTCTATGTGGATTGCCTATGATGAAATGTTGAAAGAAGAAAATAGCTATGTTGTTAATCATGTGGAGAATGAACCTTTTCCTAAACATCAACCTCAACCTAAATCTCAACATCAACCTCAACCTAAACCTTAACCTAAACCTAAATGTGGTACAGAGCTTGTTATTACCTTTGACCATTCTAAAACCATTAAGACTCATGATTTTCCTCTTTACATTATCACTAGGATTGCTAGGAATCCTTCCTATGGTTTTCATGTTGATCCTACATCTATGGTGAATGTTATCACTAAAGAGCATCTATTTCATAAATATTTAGAATGGTATTTCTATGATATGATATATGTGTGGATTTAGACATGTGATGGCTTCCTTTATAGACCTTATGGTTCTATCTCCTTGTATGTTGAGTTTTTTGGTAAATTGGTAGATAGTAATTTTGTTTTCATCCCTACTTCTAATCAATTTCAAGTGAATATTGGTCTCCCTTGGTTTTCTTCCATGTAATTCATTGCTTCTCCTATTCACAAATGCATTAAATTTCATCATTATGGTGAGATTAAGACAATTAACCATAGTCTCTATCACCCTTCTAGGCATAGGGATTATGTTTCCCTTGACTTCTTTTGGCCTTCCTTACCTACAAAACCTCTAACTTGTCTTGATTACCTTTTCCAATCATATCAAGCATATAAACATAGAAAGATCATTGAGTTAAGTATGCCTGAGCTTGATCTTACCCATGGTCTTTTTCCTACACCACCTATACCTCCTTTTTCTGACTCTTGAACTTCCATTAAGAAACCTCCTCCTCCTATCTCTCAACCTAGTGTGGTTCCTGTTGTTCCCCCTTCAAAAGGAGAAAATGACCCAATGTTGATTGATCCCACTCCACAACCTATCTCTAGTAAGACCAAATGCAACTGACGTGCCTGTGACCATTGAAATAAATGTCAAGATAATTCCAAGGCATATGTGCACGCTTCCCAAACCATCTTACCTTTGTTTTACCAGCCCATGCTTGAGCCTTTGGAGGAAGTTAATAATGTTAAAATGGATAAGCATGATGATTCCATTTGCAGCTTGGATTCTATTGTGATTAATCTTGATGAGGAAGATACACTTGATGATCCTATTGGTTCTAAAAATGCTTTACATGATAGTGATAATGATGAATATTAAACTCTTTGTATTGATCATGAATTTCCTAACATTCTTTCAAAACAATTATTAATTACTCCTAGTCTCGAACACAGTGACCCTCAAAATGGTCCTTGTTTGGAACTGGCTATCGTTCCTACTATTTTGAATGTTGCTCCTCTTGAGAGTTTCCCACCTTCCCTACATGATATAGACCGAGATAGGGGGGTAGGCAATGTGCTTGATTAGCCTCTCTAGCATGGTAGTCTTTGTGTGCTTGCATGTTGTGTTGTTCTTCCCTTGTGTTGTGTTTTCTATATGTTTGTTTAAATTTCTTTAAATGACCATTGTTGCTCCATTGGTGTAAGGTGATAAAGGTATGGAAAATTTTGTATCATTCTTCTATTTTTATCTTTCTTATTCTATATGTTGTTACATGTTGTGTTGTACATGTGCTATTGTTCATAAATGTTCCTTCGTGTAGTCTGCTTGGGATTTGAGACATAATAACACTGAATCTTTTTGGTCTCCATAATGCTAGCCAAAAAATAATCTTATTCATAACTCTTATGTGTTTTTCCCCCATTGTGTTGTAGTTATACTTTGGGAAATTATGACATTTCATTTGACATAATATTTCATATATTAAATTATGATCATACTGACCCTAGAGTTAGTAGATCTGTTTTGTGCTTCTCTTTATGTTATGTGCCTATTTCCCTTGATTTGTCTTCTCTTGGGGGAATTTCACAATGGAAATATAGATAGTGGATGCGTGTATGCTCTATTAAATCCATTTCTCCTATTAAGGTGTTTGTAATAGCTTTAATGTGGGGGAATACACTCTACACACTATTTACACACACTCACTTTTATAGACATCTTTTCTTTATTGAATCCATTCATGAATTACTATAGGATCCTAAAGACTAGATTCTCTATTCATCTCTTCTTTTATTTCAAAAAATCCATAATTTTAATCCCTTGATAGTTTCTCTCTTTGATCCCTTAAGGATGTACGCATCCTTAAATTTGGATCACCTCTTTTTCAGTTTTTCTCTTTTGGAAAATAATTTTCATGAGGGTGAATTCCCAATGGGTTGACTAGCATGCACACACACTTGCTAGACCATTCAATGCCATCTTTTGTAGCTGCTCAATCTCTTTGTGTGGTTCATAATAGGATGTACACTTCTTTCTTGGAAATGTAATCACACTTATTTTCTTTTATGTTTATGTAAGTGATATCTCTCTTGTTATGATTTCAAAGTTAACAAGGACTCAATTTCACTAGGGGCTTCATGGATTCTTTATCTCCTTCATCGTGATGAGATCATCTTATGCATTTCTCTTTACTTTACCAAGAGTTTGTGTTCAGCCCATACTCTTGCTAAAGTGGGGGCTAAATGTATCATCTTAAAATGGAAGAACCCATGTTAGGACATGTTTATCCCTCCTTAGTGGATGCTTTGGACTCAATTAAAATGCTTCATATAGATCCATGGATATGCATATGCTTTTGTGCCAGTTTGGGCATTGTTTTGTCCCTTTCCCTGCTTCTTTTTCCCACTTGTTGAGACCCTAAAATAATTATGGAAGGCCTTTCCCTTTTATATCTAGGCCAAATCTTAGCCTTGGCCCTCAGGTTTAGGCCAAATTTTGACCTTGACCTTCTGGGTCACACTCTTCAGGATCCTGGGCCCTTTTGGAATTTCAAATTTCTTCCGACCTTCTAGTTGACCCTTTTCAATTTTATATATGAAATGGGTATAAATGGAGGCCTTCCATATTCATTTTGTTAGCACTTAAACCTATAGATCATTAAAAAGATTCAGAAAACTTCTAAAATCAGGACTCATGCATTCCCAATAGCTGCATCTAGCATAATCCAAATGCTAAGGTATTAAGGTTTTGAACCTTCTTCACTTTGAGTGTAAAACTCAGGTACCTTTCTCAATAGCTTCTACAAAGCATTAAAATAATAATCTATGTGCTTGACATAGATGATACAATTCAAATACATACAATAAATGTAAATTGAATAGATTTTTGATGTTTTGGTGGTGAACAAATGCAAATCAAGCTAAAGCCAGTGTCTTATTCATTGGGCCAGAGTCAAACCCTACATCAACAGGATCCTATCAAAATAAAAGTATTGAAACTTAAATGAAATGCCTGACAATCCATTCTCCCAATTCCTAACACTTCCATCAAATTCATATATGGTTCTTTAATTCCCAAAGACCTCCCTTAAGACTTATTCTTTCCTTGAAAGAAACTTAAGCTCAACCCCTATATTTACCTTGTAAACAATGTATTAAAGAGCCTTACAATTTAATACATAATAAAAATAAAGCATCCATACATAAAGACAACTAGAGATAGAAATGAAATTCTAGTATCTTTGTATTAATTTTTGACTATATGAGTACAACTTTAACAGAGACTTGAAAGAAGTCAGATCCTATATTCAGCACTTTCTTTACAAAAACTTCAACCACCCCTTACAAAAGAAGAAAAAATTCTATTTATATCACTAGCCATCTTGGAATCCTCAAAGAAAGGATGCAACAAGCTTCGGATGGCCAGGAAAGTGACTTACACTACAGACAAAAAGTACAAACAATTATGATAAAGAGACTAGAGAAACATAACAACTTCCAAACTAGAATGTTCACAACTGGCACCTTTATCTGAAGATATTTCAGAGTAGTTGCTTAAGTTGGTTACATGAATGATGACTACCATTACAGGCTAACTTAGATCATTCTTTGTTTGAGACATGCTCTCCCTAGAATTCTGGATCAAGTGTCGGGTGTACTCTATTCTTCTTCTTCTTCCTCTAGCTCTAAAATAGCTGACTTCTTTGGTTTCTTGGTGCACTTGTCTCAGGCTACCACATCATTATCATATGGCCAATTAAATCTCTACAATTCTTGTAGTGTCTTCAACTACACTTCCCACCTAGAATCAATTATGCCTTTCACATCTGTAACAAACTTTGTGCAATCATTCTCAACTTTTATCAAGTTGTCAATTATGTTGTTACAGCCTTGTAAGTCCAAAGAATTGTCACCCCTGAGGAAAGCCTCCTACTTAATTATTATTTGGCCCATGCTTAGCCTTCATTCATCCACACTGATTATGCTTCCATCATCATTATACACCGAGGGAAAATACTTACTATAATCCTTATCAAACATAGCCATTCTAGCCTTTATTTGATTTGACTTACCTTTGAATAACTTTGAAACAACACTAACCAACCCAATCTTCTCATACACCTCAGTCACCACTTCAGGGATATCAGGCCTATGTTCCTGCAGGGCATCAAGCTTTTCAAATAACAAATTCCTCCCAGACCAGATACTATGAAGTGGCTCCAAAGTAGCTAGTGACTAATTTACTTTCTCATTTGCCTTATGTAACAAGACAATTGACTGATGGACTGATTCCATCTTCTCCTTTATTTTGTTCTGTGTGTGTTGCACAACATCAGCCATGGTCCTCAAGGCTTCATCTAGCCTCACCTTTTCTAGATCTTTAGCTGGCCTGTCAGGATCCTCTACTTCTGGCTAAGAAGGGGCCTCAATTTGTAAAGGAAGGGGAGGAACTACCTTTGAATCTTCTTTGAGCTTGGCCTTTAGATCTTCTAGTTCACCCTCCATTTTCTTTATTACCATGAGCTTTAGGTCTTTATCCTTAGCCACCCTCATAGAATTCTCAAATAAGTTGTCATATCTTTTAGATAACTAGACTGTTTTTGCCTCATTGAGGTGGGAAAAGTGTGTTATTGCCTTGAACACTTCAAGACCAATGGTATTTTGGACAGTCCAAACAATTTTATCTCCTTCCATATTATCTTCAATACTTACTAGAGATGGATTTTGAGTTCTAGGAGCCAGGGACCACAATGCAATATCTTGAGACTTAGGGTCATAAGTACTTCCTCTGATCGTATCTTCTATTTTCACTTCATATGACAAACTACCCTCTGGTTGTTTTCTTATCTGATCAATGATGAAGGTAGAAGTCAAGTCCCATCCAAGAATTAGAAGCATGCCACTTGATTTTACCATTTCTCTAGCCTCCTCCATAATAATCCTTTCAAGACTCAGGTCATATGATGTCAGAGATCTCATAGTCTCCTCACTGGGTAGCATTCCTTTAGGAAGGGCCTTTGCTACCTCATTTTGTTTCTTCCAAATGAGAAAATCCCTAAATTCTTTACTTTTGATGAACTGGTCATCACTAAGGAACTCCTCTTGATAAAGCTCTCTTTCATCTTTTCCCAATAGTAGGGGCAATTCCTCTTCCTCTTTTGACACAATATTTTTTCCATCTCTGATGGCCTTTCTTAGTTGATGATGGTAGGCTCTATTACCAGGCACAAGAGCAGAAGCTCTATCAAGTACCTTCCTCTATTTTTTCACCTTTGAAGGCTTACCTACTTCAAGCCTCTATTTTTTCAATGGTAGCTCTGAAGTATCCCCTCCTTCTAGTGGATCTTGGGTCAAATCAATAATTGGTGAGTCCCTGACTTGAGGTGGACTATCACCCTCTTGTGATTCATCAGTGCACTCCTCAAGCTCAAAAGTAGAGTAGTCTCTTGGTACATCCAACTTATCCTCAAGAAACCCCTCCAATTGGTTAGATAGGGTGCCATGCATTTCTATCATCTTCTCCATTATTTTCAAGTATGGGAGCTTTGGGAAATAGCCACCAAAATAAATCTCATCCTTCTTAGGTCTAACCTCCAAATCTAGCAAGTCAAAATACTTGCTCCACCTTCTTTGGGCTTCATCTTGATCCAAGATGTTTCTTATCACATCCTCCTCATCCAAGCCTTCATGCTCTCTAATTGTCCCAATGTTGGGGATCAATGTCATCCTGGCAATCTTGATAAAATCTTCAGGATCAATATACCGGTAGGTGCCTGAAATCATCTTGAAATGATTGAGCCAACTACAAACCTAGTTCAGTGCCCTCTTTCCAATTAAGAAACTCCCAATTCTAAACTACCTTGGTGTGAAGGTACCCTTCCTATGGGATGCTAAGTGCTCTTTATCAGTCCACATTAATTTCCAAACAAATTCTAACATAACAACTCTAGGAGACACAAATTTAGGAAGAAAGTGTGGGGGCTGGGGGCAACCATAAACTCTAAGAACTGTGAAGTTGGCCCCAAGGTAGAAATCACCCCAATTATGGTTTCCTAGCCACTTATCTTCATATTGCATTGGCCATAACAACTTCAAGATGCCAACCTTACTATATTTGTTCCCAACAACCCAAGAACTGGATAAATGAAATAATTCTGGAATACAAAAAAATTACACTCATTGGACGTGTAATTCCACACCCTTAACCAAAATTGCACTGGGTTAGATGGCCCTCAAAAGTAGTCCTCAACTTCAACATTCTTGCATCAAGACAATTGACATGGTAGTATAAAATCAAGTGCATAAGGAGGGAATAATGCATGAATCTAACATGCCTCTTACTTTCCTTAATAGATATCAACCCCTCATGCATTCTATCAATTACATACTAGATGTAACCATAGTCAGTGTTGGTATGATAATTCTAAAGATCTATAATTATCATCAATAGGTCAGTAGGCATTTTCTCTTCATCTCCATCTATCCCTAGAACCCTACATAACCCATGACACAAAAACTTCATGTATAAATTGAGGGATTTAAATTCATAAGGAGCATTCATACTTTTAGGAAGAGGAGCTATGTATTTACCCTGCTTAGGCATATGCTTAACTATCTGGCTTTTAACTGATCCAGTATTACTTGCATATTTTTGTCTTTCCTTTTTCATATCAATTTCAATGGAAGAAGCATAGAAATCAAATGCCTTCATGAATGATCCCCTATCCAAGGTAATAAAGGTAGATTGGTCCTGACGCCTAATGGTTCTAGAGATAGGATCATACAACCTAGCCAACTCAATAATCAAATAAACATCTAGGAAAACATTAGGCACAATTAACTTTGCCATCCCCAAAGCCCAAGAATTACAAATAGGTATAGCCTTACGCCTATTATTATAAAAGTATGAGAAGATTGTGTAACCTGAGCTTGAAGGAGTGATAGGGTCCCTACACTTTTCCATGAGATCCTTGAAAGTCATATCAATAGCTTTCTTGTTTTGATTAGATCTAGGAAGCAATTTGAGGAACTCATCTAAATAATTAGGCTTTCCTTTATCTTCACCACCCTGCTCTTTTGCCGCTCCACTAGATGATGCAATGCTTGCCTCTAGATGACTCATCTTGCCAAAACAAAAACCCCATAGTATTGCAACTTATTTTACTTATCACTCACTACTTCAGCGCCAACAATCTCAATTATCTTCAAAATATCTTTGAGCACAGAAAGAAATGAAGTACTACTTATATACCTTCAAGAATTGAATGCATACAATTGCTAAATCATAAAAAATCCTACCTTAGTCACTTCTGCATATTACCAACCTTCAAATCAAGGCTAGCCATGGTGTGGATGTTGATAGGATGATTTAAAAAATCAAAAATAGAGTGCAAGAGCAATGATCATGGATTTTTGCATTAAAACCCTTAATTACTGATAAAACCCCTTGTTAAAACCTTATTGGATGGTATTTTACCCTTTTCCATCTTGGTAGAGTACCTTTTCCACATTGCAATGGCTCATAGCATTGATTAGAATGAAAACTTAACCAAACCTAATTCAGAGATCCAGTGAACAAAGGATCTCATGATCTCTGAAAGAAATATTAATCCTGGGTTAAGTTTGGAGATCCAGCGACAAGGCCATTCGCAAAATCTCAGAGTGATCTCTTAACTCAATACTTTACTTGGAAATTTAGAGACCACCATTGATCCCAAAGATGATCAACGGTCCTCAGACTATCTTTTAAAATCCATCATAACCTTGATGTAATCAGAGATTGGGCGACTAAAGGTAATCTCTAGTTCTCAAAACACTTGGATCAACCATAGTTAAACTTAGAGAATAAGCAACCAAAGACTTCATCAATTCTCGCAATCCTTTTCTTAACTCAGCAAACATTTGGAGATCTAGTGAATAGAGCCTTTTACAAACCTGTGAACAAAACACCTTGACCATAGTGACATCTGGAGAATCAGCGAACAACTAAATCTCTTAACTCAGAAATCCACGCTTAACTCTTATTCCATCCCATGATTCAATAAACATGAACATCTCGCATTCTCAAAATGAAATGCTTAACCACAGTCAAATTTTGAGATTGAGCGAGTAACCCATATCTCACATTCGCTGAATACCTTTCATACCTTAGGTTACATTCTGAAATTAAATGCTGACTGTAGATCCTAAAAAAAATTAGTGACTGTCGCTGAGTCACCCAATCCATTAGACCTTTGCCTTTTAATTATGAGATTCAGCAAACACAGCACTCACTGAATCTCCTAAAGTTTAAAACCTTAATCATTTCATTCCAAGAACACGTGACTGAAGGAAACACACCTTTAACTTTGCTTTGTTCACCAGATTGCCGAAAGACTTGGGACTTTATTAACTAATTCCAAGATTCAATGAACACATGATTCACTTAATCGCCAAATGATTTGGAGCTTTGCCATCTTTTCTTGAGATCAAGCAACTGAAAATAACTTTATCCTTTTCCAAATTACTTTATCAAAGCCACCAAACTTAGTGACTATGAGACCATGAACCAATCATTGAATCACTGAATAGAATGTGGTAGGGCCCATTCATCATGAGATTAAAACTTCATAGTTGATCCAAAAGATGATCAACGGTCTTCCCTAAGTCACCAAATAACAAAGAGCAAGACCACTTAATTCAATGATCAAGAGATGACCACTTCACCCATTTGCTGAATGTTAAGAGCAAACTGCCAAGAAATAAGAGAACAGGAGACTACGCAGTTTCCAAATCACTAGATGTTAAGACTAACCGTGACATAAACTAGGAGATTCATCGACTAAGGAGAAAGATAATAAAGGACTCACCACTGTCGCTAGTTCATTGAAAGACTTGAAGACATGGAAAAATATTGTGTGATTCAGCCAAGACAAGGAAAAGAATGACCACATGCAAATTGGAAGACTTAAGTGACCAAAAAGTAACGTGCAAATAGAAGGAACTACGATACACTCAAAACTAACCAAAGAATTGATCACTTTAAGGCAAAAATACATAAGGAGAGGGTTTTCTAACACAAATATGATAGATTTTGAGGAAATCTAAAACCCTAAACCAGACAAAGACATATGCAAAGACATAGGACAAGGACCTAGAGCCAAAAACCTCCAAAAATCTAGAATATACCCAACAGTGGCTCTATCTGAGGATGCTTGAATGCAAGTTCATAGCAAGAAACCATGAATCTTTGGGTGGTAGACCAAAAAACCCTAACCTAAATCAAGAAGCAAACACACCTGTACATATATACAAAACTACTGTGCATGGAAGAAAATGAGAATCAATTGAATAAATGCTTGAAGAAGTGTCCATGCACTGGAAATTCCTATTCTTCACCATTCAAATTTCTTAAGAAATATGAATCCTTTCCATGAATTTGATGAATAATGAAAGGTCCTAACCACAAGGATTCAAATTTTTTATGCTTTCCTTTGTCCTCAGCCCTGGCATTCCACTGAAGAACCATATCATTAGGCTGGAAATTTCTAGTAGTTGCTCTTTTTTCAAAAAGATATTTCATTTTCTGTTGCAACTTTACATTTTCTTTTTGACCCTCTCTCCTGAGTTCATCCAACTCCACTAATTGAATCATCCTGTCTTGCATTGGATCACTGATTTCCATCTCTTCTTCTCTTATGAACTAGAAAATAGGCAACAAATTATTCACAAGAAGCTTAGACTTTACACCATAAACCATCTCAAAAGGGGATTTGTCTGTTGCCTTCTTTTCAAAAATTCTATCAGCCCATAGTGCCAATTTTAATTTTGCATGCCAACTCCTTTTGTTTTTTTTCAAGGTCTTCTTCAAAAATTATAGAATACTCTTGTTACTAGATTATGCCTGCCCATTGGCCTGTGGATGATATGGGGATGAATATGATGGAACTATTCCCATTTCAAAACAAAAGTCAGTGAATTCTTGTGACCTAAAGCTCATAGCATTGTCCATTACCAGTCTCATGGGTACACCAAACCTAGTAATTATGTTGTTCATCAGAAATTCAATTACTACTGCACTAGTTGCCGTCTTGGTTGGAATGGCTTCAATCCATTTAGTAAAATAATTAGTGGCCACCAAAATGTGACTATTCCCTCCACTATACTTCTCTAAGAATTCCCCAATAAAATCCATGCCCCACATAGCAAAAGGGGCTTCTGCAACCACATGATTCAGTAGCAGGGTGCCTGAGAATTTTAATTTCTTTGAAAACCTTTGACATGATTCACATTTCCTAACATATGAATGGGTATCCTTGAACAATACCAGCCAATAATATCCATCTCTCAAAATCTTATGAGCTGTAGACCTAGCTGAATGATGCCCCCTACACATTCCTGAGTGCATCTCTTGCAAAACCTTTTTAGATTGTTGTGTGTCTAAACAAAAGAGAAATATCCCATCATTGTCCTTCCAAAATAAATCACCTTGTATCAACACATACCTCTGATCCTACAATCTTAAGCTTCTTCTTTGATTTTCATTCAACTTCTATGGGAAACTAGCATGCTTGAGAAAATGAACAATGTTTTTGTACCAGGGCTGCATTTCAATGCTAGTTACATATCCTTCACCATTGGCCACATTGTTTACTTGTACAAGATCCATATTCTCCTCTATCATCAACTTTTCAAGCCCAAAACCTCTTACAAGCTTGGTAATATGGAGTTCTATATCAAATTCCTGGATCCTATTAATCTATTTACATCTTTTTCCAGTGACCTCACTCTGACTTAAGATGTCTTTTATTATTGCATGAGGTACATATGCATTCACTTTAGCACAAACAAGATAAGGTCTAAAATCCTTGACCACCTTTACTAGTGCATATGCCTGCTTCTCCATCAATTCATAATTAAGCTCAGCAGATTGTAGTGATTTACTAAAGAAGGCAATAGGATGTTCAAACTCCTCTTCATCCTTCAGTAATAGAATAGCAGAAATTGTGTGAAAAGATGCAAAGGAAAATAAAGAGAAAGGCTTGGAATAATCAAGAGATATCAAGATAGGAGCCTCCTAGATTGCTTGCTTAATCTTTTCAAAAGCTTGATGAGCATCACAGTTCCAATCAAATTTTACATCCTTTTTCAAGAGCTTTACTATGGGTTTGACTAGTTCTGTAAAGTTAGCAATAAACCTCCTAACAAAATTAATTTTTCCTAAAAAAGACTGCATGCCCTTGATATTCTTAGGAGTAGGGACCTTTTTGATTGCCTCAACTCTTTCAAGGTCAATTCTAACTCCCTCTTTTGATACTATGTGACCAAGCAATTTTCCCTTAGTCACAGCAAACTGACACTTTTTGGGATTCAGTGAGATGCCAAAATCTAAAGCCTTGACAATGACCTTCTCCAAATGGTTGCAGTGATCCTCAGTCTTCTTAGAGTATGCAGTTAAATCATCTTGGTAAACAACCATAAGGATATTAATCAGATCTTTGAAAGCAACATCCATTGCCCTCTGAAAGGTTTCCCTAGCATTTTTCAAACCAAATGGCATTCAGACATATACATAAGTTCTCCAAGGGGTTGTGAATGTTGTCTTGAATTTTTTAGATTCTTTGACCAATACCTGATTGTACCCTGAAAAACCATCCATCATGGACAACAATTCACAACCAATTACCCTATGCAACATAGCTTCCATGTTTGGCAACCCATAATTTTCTTTGAGTGAAGCAATATTTAAATTCCTAAAGTCAACACAGAGTCTAATATCACCATTCTTTTTCCTTACTGGCACAAGATTAGAGACCCATGAGGAATGTCTAATAGGCTCAATAATACCAGCATCTCTTAACTTTGTCAATTATGCTTGCATCTTTGTGGCCAATAAGGGATTGATGGGCCTCTGTTTCTATCTAAATGGTTTGGTATCTTCCTTTAAAGGAATCTCATGTTGAAAAAGATCTACTCTATAAGCTTTGAGGTCATCATAAGACCAAGCAAACACATGCTTATACCTTTTCAACAATTTTATCAAATTTCCCCTAACCTCTCTAGTCAACTTTTTCCCAATGTATACCACTTGAGGGGATGTTTCAGATCCTAAGTTTATTTCTTCTAGGTCCTCCATTTTGGTATAGACTTTTGAGATAGATATCCATCATTTATCTTAAACATACCTTCTAATTCCACTAACCCTTTTGGTATATGATTGGTGGGTAACTGGACTATCTCATTTCCCATAACACATTGCTTTCCATCAACAGTCTGTTGTAAAGTACTGAAATCTATCTGATGCCCATCATATTGATCTAAACCTTGAAGAAACCTAAGGATATCAAAGTCATCTTCAAATACTTTCCAGTTATATACATTGTCTGGTATTGCAGGCCTACTTTTGACTTCTAACATAGATACACCAGTCAAAGTAATATCATTGTTTTTCAGAGCAACATTAGCAAGGAAGTCAGCCATAATATTATTTGACCTCTCTACCCAAAGGATATTGAAAGCTTCAAATAACTCTAATCTATCCTAGATAGCATGCTTATATAATTTCAATTTGTCATCCTTAGCAGCATATTTAGATCTAACTTGGGCTATAATAAATTAGGAATCACCATGGACCTTTAAGCATTTGATACCATGTTTTATAGCAACATCTAAACCCAATATTAAAGCCTTGTACTCAGTGGTATTATTAGTTCATTCAAAGGTTAATAAGAATGAGTATTTGAAAGTAGTACCTGAAGGGGAGATAAACACAACACCAACTCCTGAACCTTCCTTGGAGCATCCACCATCAAAATACATTTGCCAGAGTCCATCTTGTTGTAATATTAGTTCATCCACTATTGGATCTATGTTCTTCATTTGAGGTACTATCTCTTCAACCATTAAATTATCCATGTCAATGTCCACAAAATAATTTAAATCCTCTGGTGTAACCTTTTCAACCATTACTAAAGAATGGGGCTCTCTATACAACTTTACTTTAGCTTAATTGACTAGAATAGTGGCATATGACAAATCCAATTGTAATTTTCCTCCAACTGCTGCAGCCCACTATCTTGACAGAAGCATACCATAATGGGGTTTTGTGTCAACAATAACCACATCCATCTTGTATGTGGCCTTTGGCAATGCAGAAATCTTCACTTCAATTCCAACTAGAGTTCCTACAATCGGCACTACCCTATTATCCATGGCATAACATCTACCATTGGATGTGTCTACTTGCAATCCTAGCTCCTTCATCACATGATAGGGCATTACAGTGGCAGCAGCACCAGAATCAATCATACAATTTTTTAGTAGAAAATTGTTCACAATTAATGTAACATAAAATGGATCAATAGAAGAAGGCTCTTGTGTCACAATACTTCCAACACACACATAAGAAATGTCCTTAATTGAATTGGGCCCTTCCACTGCATTCCCCTTTTCTTGCATAACAGGACCCACTCCTTGTTCACTTATGAGAGCCAAGGCTACTATCTTGTGCTCTTTGATTTTCAACATTTCTAGTAAAGGGATAGAAACCTTCATTTGAGACAAGGCATGTCTCATATCAAAAGTAGGGGGATTAGCAAAAAGATCAAGAGAATCTCTTAGTCTACCAACCCTCTTCTTAGCCTTGTCAACATCAACTTCCTCATTCCTTTTTCTTTCAACAATAGGCCCTTCCCTCTTATTATTAACAACACTTGGCTTTGGGGAATCTTTGTTCTGAGGGTTATCCTTGACAAAAACTGACCTCGGTACTCCTTGATCAACATCTACCCTTATATTCCTCAAATTGTATGAGGACCTAGCTTGTGTTATAGCAGCCACAATTAAAGTTCTAATCTCCTCTTCACTGGGCTTTCTCCATTGTTTCTCATCTGATCCTTATCCAACCATATTATTTTTACATGTATCATTATCAGAGTGCGTAAAGACTTGCTACTCATAATCAAAGAGAATCTTCCTCTTATGATCAACATCAGCACAAATTTCTTCATCATCTGAAGACAAGAGATCTTCCACCATTTCGGTGGTAAACATATTGACAGTAGGCTTTTTAGATTCTTCATAATCTCCTACATGTGAGTTATCAGCTTCATCCCCTAAAGCCTAAGCTATAGCACACTAGTAAGGTGAATGAGGCATTCTACAAGCCACACACCAAGGAATTCTCTCCACATTATGTGTTTTATTTTTCTTCAAAGGGTCTGGTGTATCTCTCCCCTTTTGGGGATCATTGTTATCAAAGACAGGCTTCCCATTTTTCCAATTTGTCTTATAAGGCATATCACATAAATTAGGGAGTCATTCTTGCCTTTGATAAGGTGGTCTAGCATCTTGAAAATTTCTCCCACCCTTTTCAAACTTTGTTGAGAGATCCTTGACTGCACTGGCTAATTTATCAACTTTGTCTTCATCCTTGGGTGGCCTTGCAGCTTGTGGTTTAGTTTCTTTCCACAATCTTCCTTCATCCCTTTTGTACATCTGACCAGATGCCTTCCTATTGCTCTCAATATTTATAGCCAATTTAAAGGAATCTCTCAAAGTGTACGTACTCTTATCTCTCATAAGGTATGACATCTTGCCATCCAAGGCATTGAAATAAGTAGTCAAGCAAATAGCATCATCTAGTCTCAATACTTGGAACAATTTGTACATGGCCTTTTGGAACCTACCATTAAACTCTGACATGCTCTCATTCTGATGCTTCTTGATATTGTTAAACTCATTAAGCATGTAACTTGAATTAACATGTTCTACATATTGTTCCTTAAAACTTCTCACAAACTCATCCCATGATGCAATGTTGTTCTCTGGCAAACCTCTATACCAATCCCTAGCATCTTCAATTAATGATTGAACAAAGAGTTTCATTACAACATCCTCATGCTCAATTTCATAGTCATTGATTTTATCTATGAATAACTTTAGATGTTCTTCACATGTGATCACGTTGTCTCTAGTGAACTTAGGGATTTTTTCTCGAATCTCATTTGGGATGACATTAGGCTGACCAGGGATACTGTAAAAAAACAAAGGCCTATACCTATCTAGGTGAACTAGTCTCCTTTGGAAATTTGGTGGCATTTGGGTTGTTATTCCAATATTTTGACTAGGTATAGTTGCAACTTGACCACCAATCACAGGAACTATTGGGTGGGTGTTTGACACATATCCAAGTATAGCTTGTTTGTGATTTGAGAGTTGGGTACTGGGAATTGTATTACAGAGCTGATTTGAAGGTATTGTTCCTAAATTCATAGAGACTGAGCTACTAGTAGTCATATTCATATTAGCATGCAAGAATGCTATCTTTCTTTTCATTTCCTCTGCAGTAGCCTCCATTTCCAACTTCTCAAGCTGGAGAGCTAGATCTTCTTTAGCCTTCCAAACCTTTTCCAATTCTAGGCTTGCTTGGGAAGGAATATTAGAAGTAACAACATTTTTCTTAGGCTCATTAATATTTATGCCAACCATATTTTGCTTTCCCTTATCAGAGACATCCTTTGTGGCATATTTAAGGTCTTCATTTCTTTTAATTTTTGATGGATCCAGTTGCCTAATAATAGGACCTTCTTCAGCAAACTCATCTTTTTATGGATCGGGTCTATTACCATCCATCTTCTTTCTCAAAGCTCCCAAATCACCAAACAATTCCTTATTTAAACCTTAGACGTCTTGATTCAGACTCTTAGCTTGGATCTCATTATTCTTTGTTTTCCTTATGAGATCTTGTCTTTCCATTATAAAATCATAAATCTAATGTTCTCGTACCTTCATTCTTTTAGTAATTTCTTTCAATTTCTCATGTTCTTTTCTCTTCAAGGCTGCTACTTCCTCCCTCAACTTTTCTAAATCATATGAGGTAGTTTTTGTAGCTGAGGTTTCCCCCAACTATTCAAGAGTTTCAGTTGCAAGGAAAAAACCTACATCTATGGCTTCTTCTTCTTGAGAAGGATTATTGGCACTAGGCTTGACTTTCCTAATAAGTTTTGGGTCATCAGAGGAAGAAGAGGCTTCATAAGGAATGGGTGTAGGAATTCTTTCTCTAGAGGGTCTAGGAGAATTTGTAGTGAAATGACCTCTCCTAGACCATTGTTTCCTACTAGCCGTGCGGATTTCCTCACCCACATTACTCTCTGGATGGTCTTTAAAATAAGACCTAGTAAATCTTTTCTAACTCATGACGTATTACAACAAGATATGACAAATCTTGGGATGGACACCAAAAATTGGTAAACATAGACTTTCAGAGTCACCGCCCACTAACAAATGGGAATAAAAAATATAAAGTTGGTCTACAACAAACACAATGGATGGTATATAATAAACAACACAAATCCACTGCATATTCTTGTATGATTCCCTAGCATAGTCACCAATTTTGTTAGCACTTAAACCTGTAGATGATTAAAAAGATTCAAAAAACTTCTGAAATCAAGACTCATGCATTCCCAATAACTGCATCTAGCATAATCCAAATGCTTGGGTATTAAGGTTTTAAACCTTCTTCACTTTGAGTGTAAAACTCAGGCAGGTTTACCTTTCTCAATAGCTTCTACAAAGCATTAAAATAATGATCTATGTGCTTGACATAGATGATACAATTCAAATACATACAATAACTATAAATTGAATAGATTTTTGATGTTTTGGTGGTGAACAAATGCAAATCAAGCTAAAGTTAGTGTCTTATTCATTGGGCCAGAGTCAAACCCTACATCAATAGGATCCTATCAAAACAAAAGTACTAAAACTTAAATGAAATACCTGACAATCCATTCTCCCAATTCCTAACACTGCCATCA
Organism: Chamaecyparis obtusa; assembly: GCA_027943335.1. Lineage (NCBI taxonomy): Eukaryota > Viridiplantae > Streptophyta > Pinopsida > Cupressales > Cupressaceae > Chamaecyparis > Chamaecyparis obtusa. The sequence continues at coordinate 1,820,085 of BSBK01001879.1, read as the reverse complement.
AATTCATATATGGTTCTTTAATTCCCAGAGACCTCCCCTAAGACTTATTCTTTCCTTGAAAGAAACTTAAGCTCAACCCCTATATTTACCTTGTAAATAATGTATTAAAGAGCCTTACAATTTAATACATAAGAAAAATAAAGCATCCATACATAAATCCAACAAGAGATAGCAATAAAATTCTAGTATCTTTGTATTAATTTTCAATTGTATCAGTACAACTTTAACAGAGACTTGAAAGAAGTCAGATCCTATATTTAGCACTTTCTTTACAAAAACTTCAACCACCCCTTACAAAAGAAGCAAAAATGCTATTTATATCACTAGCCATCTTGGAATCCTTAAAGAAAGGATGCAACAAGCTTCAGATGGCCAAGAAAGTGACTTGCACTATAGACAAAAAGTACAAACAATTATGATAAAGAGACTAGAGAAATAGAACAACTTCCAAACAAATGGAATGTTCATAGCTAGCACCTTTGTCTGAAGATATTTCAGAGCAGTTGATTAAGTTGGTTGCATGAATGATGATCACCATTATAGGCTAACTTACATCATTCTTTGTTTGACACATTCTCTCCCTAGAATTCTGGATCGGGTGTCGGGTGTACTCTATTCTTCTTCTTCTGCCTCTACCTCTAAAATAGTTGACTTCTTTGGTTTCTTGGTGCACTTGTCCTAGGCTTCCACATCATTATCAAATGGCCAATTAAAGCTATGTGATTCTTGTAGTGCCTTCAACTACACTTCCCACATGGAATCAGTTATGCCTTTCACATCTGTAACAAACTTTGTGCAATCATTCTCAACTTTTATCAAGTTGTCAATTATGTTGTTACAGCCTTGTAAGTCCAAAGAATTATCACCCCTGAGGAAATCCTCCTACTTAATTATTATTTGGCCCATGCTTAGCCTCCATTCATCCACACTAATTATGCTTCCATCATTATTATACACTGAGGGAAAATACTTACTATAATCCTTATCAAACATAGTCATTCTAGCCTTTATTTGATTTGACTTGCCTTTGAAGAACTTTGAAACAACACTAACCAACCCAATCTTCTCATACACCTCAGTCACCACTTCAGGGATATTATCCCTATGTTCTTGTAGGGCATCAAGCTTTTCAAATAACAAATTCCTCCCGGACCAGATACTGTGAAGTGGCTCCAAAGTAGCCAATGACTCATTTACTTTCTCATTTGCCTTATGTAACAAGACAACTGACTGATGGACTGAGTCCATCTTCTCCTTTATTTTGTTATGTCTATGTTGCACAACATCTACCATGGTCTTCAAGGCTACATCTAGCCTTTCCTTTTCTAGATCTTCAGCTGGCCTGTCAGGATCTTCATTCTTCATTCTTCATTCTTCATTCTTCATTCTTCATTCTTTATTCTTCATTCTTCATTCTTCATTCTTTCATACCCAACTTGAGTACATGAGAGCATCTACATCCATTTATCTATTGAATTTGTGAGGTGGATCTATTGCATTCTATTGAGATGTCTTACTCTTCTACAAGACTCAATTACATTGGAACACTTCTTCATCCTTGTGTAATACAGATCTAAATCCTCTTAAAGGGTCTCTACAAAAGTAAGGTAAATTCATACATTTTCTTTACTTTTTATATACATAATTTCATATTTACATTTAAGGTTGATTCCTCAACTAGGGCTTGACCAAGGCAAGCCCCTAAAAACCAAACAAAACCATTTTCTTACAAGAACGGGTTTTCATGAGTTTCAGATCTTCTTTTCAGGAGTTCTGGAACAAGACAGTCATAGATCCAGAGATAGAGAGTTCAATAGAGAAGGTCTAGGCCAAATTTAGGCCTAGTCCTAGGTCTAGGCTGACCCCAAGTTGGCATAGACCTGAAACAATGGCCTAGCCTTAGAGCAAAAGGATTTTTGGGTTTTGTTTGTCTTGCAGTTTCACATTTGGATCCACTCTCATTCATTGTTATGATTAGTTCTAAGTGCAGAAATATAGGTCTAAATGGGACTTTTCTTCTAAAGGTGATTTTTTAATTTATATTATTTACTTTGTGTATTTAACTTTCATATCTATCATATTTAATTAGATTTAGTATCTTTCCTTCTTTTCTAGTTGATTTCCAAACCCTAAGCTTAAACAAACTTGTATCTTCTTTCCTAGCTCTTGGATATTTGGATATCTATTTGCATTGGCACTCCTAAATCACTTTGGTAGTGCTAATATACTTGGATCCAAAACCTTGGGGGCTTGTCTTAGAGTATCTATTCCTTTGTGGCCCTTATGAGGTATAGCTGGCCACAAAAAATGGGGTGTGTTGCACTTCTTATTTTGCATCTCACTTTCCCCCCTATACACATAAGAAGCCCAATGTTGGCCTAAGTTTGCAAAAGTACCTCACAACATACTTTCTATGGTCGTACTCCAAGCCCCTAACATTCCAACTACATATGTTAAAATTCATTATGGGTTAGGGGGAGGAGCATTTATCTAGTTCTTTTAATGTCCATCGAAGCGCTTTAGGCTCTTATCTTTCTTTTATATTTTATTAACTTTTCTTTTAAACCTATAATCAAAATTAGTATTCTTATCTTTATATTTTCTTTTCTTATTGTCCTATTTATTAAAGGTATTGTTTAATTTGCATCAGAGAGTGGTTCTCTATTCTTGAATTAAATAATACAAAGTTCATACTTTCCATCACATTTTACTTACCATTGGATTCATCTACAAGTATGAGGTTAGATTTTATGATATGGTATATTCCATCTTCTCATGAATAGGGGAATTAATAATTTGTCTAATATTTTATGCATTGGATTGAATAGAGTCTAGGGCTAGTTGTTGAGCATTCTTGGGGCCCTGTAGAGTATTGTTTTTTTTTGTCTTGTATGAGGTCTATCGTTCAACAAGTGAGAAACTAAAATATTAGCATGAATTACACCTAATTACCCTTAAAGGAGAAAATCCTCTAATCAAAGTTGAAGCTAGTTTGAGTTTTGTGCCCAAAAATTAATTCTTCCTCTTGAATATGGTCTAATTTTTTTACAGTATAATATCATTATCTTTCTCAATATTAGGAATGTTGCTACAAATTTCCTAGCCACTATTATTTAAACCATCCTTTTCTTGATTTGTTTGTCCCTTTTTTTGAAATGTATTAACCTCTTTCCTAGCTTCATTTGGATGGAAAACTCCAATAGGTCTAAGCTTAGCACTGGGGAAATATTTTATAAGATTCTCATTTTATTTGAAAAAAAAGAAAGTATTTAGGGAACCCAATACTTTAATTTCATGAGCAATACTCTTTTTATCAGCTTGAATGGATACCAAGTATGAAAATTCTACCCTAGAACTAAAGCAATCCAACCCCCAACATTAAGAAAAGGGAGGGTAACCCTTGACTCTTCAATCTACATTACATTACCAATTAGTTTTCAAATTTAAGGGATAAATTTACATAACAATGGAGACACATTTTTTAATTTCTAAATAGTTAGGGATAGACCTAGCAACTATTTCCTTGATATTTTCCTTTGGAGTCTAAGGCATGTCTTTATTAATGGTTTTTCCAATATTATTGAATTATTTTTTAACAAATCTTGCTTGCATATAGTGGCTCCAAAAGAGCACCAACAAAAGCCCCTTTTAAATCATTCTACAAAATTGGCATTAATTCCCATTTTCTTACCACATATTGAAGCTATCTAGTCATTAAATAACTTATGAGAAGATAAATAAGTGGAGTCTAAATAGATTGAAAAAATAAAAATATATCTATTATCATAGTTTCCTCCACTTTCAAAGATTTTACCATGATATCATTTGAAAAAATGGAGATATTTTAGGCAAGGAATACCCCTTACCATTTTCTCCACCTTTGATGTTTCCTCATTCAAAGATGCATCTTCTATCTCCTGTTGAGGTGGGCCCCCAAATTTGATTCCTCTCAGTGAAAAATCAATGACCATGTGTACTCCTCCATGTAAGGTGGTTGAGAGAAGTCATATGTCTCTACAATGTTGACTCTCAATACTTCTCTAAAGGTTTGCTTCTACAAAATGTTGCTGGTGAAAATATCCTATACAATCTTATTTTGCATGGAAATAATATCTAAACCATTAATTATTTCCCATTCAATATTTATCTCTTCATCTCCCATGATTCAATTGGTTTGGGCTGCTCAAGTTGACTTTCAACAATACAAGGAATTGAATTCTCCAATAGAATTCTAGTGTTAAGGTCTACGTAGTATTAATGATAGTCTTGGCCAAAGTGCAGAGGGTGAATTTTTTTTAAAATACAAACTAAAACACTAAAAATAATGAAACATATAAACCCTCCATCTTAAAAAAGATAGTGTCAAATAAAGGCCCAAAGGAAATCAAACAAGAACCATACAAGCAAAACCAAAACCAAATCAAGAGGAAAAAGATGAAGAGGGATTATAATCATGAGGAAGAATACTAATATGAGCTTGTAGTAGTGACATCAACTCTCTAAGGGCATCAGTGGAAAATGACCTTTCATCTCCCTAAACCTCTTCTCTCACCTCTTCTTTTTCAAGTTTTTTCAAAATTTTACTTATGTTTATTTATTTATTTTGGTAACTTAATAACTACTAAGGAGTAGCACCATGTCTATTTATTTTGAAAATGTTTCATTTTTTAACATATGTCAATTTTAGGAGCACTAATAGATGTTAGAAAGTAAAGTCCACCAAGATAACTGAGAGGGGGGGTGAATCAGTTATTAGATAATTATAACTTTTATCATCTTCAACAGCATTAAACCATATAAGCAATATAATTACCAACCATAGAAAGATATTCATACACAATTACACAATAACACAAGATATGTTGACTAGGGAACCTCTTGATCAAAGAGTAAACCCCAGTGGGAATGATGCCCACAAAAGATGCACTAATATGAATATTCCTTGTGAAAGGATGGACTCTGTTAGGAGTCTTATGAAATACATTCAGTACATATGAATCTCTATTAGGAGATTTTGAATCCCTATTAAAAGATTCTAACCCTGTTAAGAGTTATGGAAGATAGAAGGACCCACTGCCCAAACAGCTTCAAGGTAAGATCACTGAACTCACTATCCAAATAATCTTTGCATTATTCAATAGAATAATATGTTACCTCTTCTCTGACTATGCCAAACCACACTCACTACTACATCAGATCTCAATTTTAGATCTCTGAACTTCGCACGTCTTCCTTCACAATTTCACTTTCACAACTTCATAATCATCCACTCTCATGTCACACTCTTACCACATATCACATCTCTCTCTCTCTATAATAAGGAAAAACATTCCTTCCTTTATACCACACTCAAATAATTACAAATGAGTCGGCACACAATTACAAAATAAAAGATTCCACATGCTACACCAAAATTACATAAAATTGTCAGCTTCCAAAAATAATAAATCTTCACTCGTGTGACTTCAAAGTTTGCATTGTCATCCACATCACTATAAATGTGTCTCTAACTTCCCTTTAACTACAAAAAACCAGATTCCGTCCTGATTAGGAGATATCATCCGATTTCCACAAATCGCTACTCAAGAACACTACCTGAATACTACTTCCACCAAAATGGACATAACTTTCATGAATAAAATAATTACTATCTATGCTCTTAACCATAGACATATAACATATCAAATAGTATATCCTCAATGTCGCATAGCTCCAACTACAATATACCATGTGCGCTAATCAAAACATTGTCTACTTCTCTGCAAGTCTTCGGTAAAACACTATGTTGACATCAATGACAATCATAGTCATGAATGCAACAACAACTGCTACATAATGGGTGCCAAACACTTTAGCATTCATTCCTAACAATCTCCCCCATTGGAATTGATGGCAACATAGATGAAAAATATCCAATGTTCCAAAAATCCAATATTGCAACATTGCTTCTTCAAATCCTCTTCATCAATCAAATCTTGCTTCGTTATCCTATTCAGTTCTCTCATATTGTTTTTCATGCATACTTCTCCCCCGTTGACATCAATGACAAAAATTTCATCACTATTTCAACAACAACTCAATGTCAAAAGACACTATTTAGAAGAAAAATACATTTACTAGAGTCCTCATGACTCAGCTCAGATACACATACTCCCCCATAGAGGAAGTACCAACATCCAGTCTGAAAGAAAGATAGGGCTCATATATTACTAGACGAATGCAACCAGCTACATCACTACTCAAAAGTAGGTTGGGGCATAACCCCAAGCATACCTCTTAGATACTCAAATGTATCCTTAGGCAAAGGCTTTGTAAATATGTCTGCTATCTATTCCTTTGTGCTTATGTACTCTAATCTGACTTCTTTCTCAGCAACTTTCTCTCTTACAACATGATACTTGATCTCTATATGTTTTATCTTAGAATGTAGTACAGGATTCTTAGACATACTGATTGTACTAGTGTTGTCACAATGTATAACAATAGGTTCAAAAAATTTAATTCCAATATCCTTTAGCATCTACTTCATCCAAATTATCTGGTTACAATTGTTTGCTACTGCTACACACTTGGCTTCTGTTGTGCTCTGTGAAATACAATTCTACTTCTTGCTTAGCCAAGAAACTAATCTTCCTCCAAGGAAAAAGGCTCCTCCACTGGTGCTTTTCTTATCATCAACACTACCTCCCCAATCAGCATCTATATATGCACATAGGGTAAAATCATCAAATTTTTCATACCACAATCCATAGTCCATTGTGCCTCTTAAATATCTCAGTATCCTCTTTACTACTACATAATGTGATTCTCTAGGTTCAGCTTGAAATCTTGCTACAATTCCAACTAGATGTGCTATATCTGGTCTTGTGTGTGTCAAATACTACAATCCTCCAATTATGGATCTATATTTCTTCTGCTCAACTGCCGGTGTTTCATCTGTGCTAGATAACTTATGTCTGGTTACCATAGGTGTTCCAACTGGTTTACAGTCCTCCATTCCAAATCTTTTTAGCAAATTATTCAAATACTTTGTCTAACTTACAAAGATACCATCATTGTTTTGTGTTATCTGTAATCCCAAAAAGTATTTCATCTCACCAATCATACTCATTTAAAATTCAGTCTTCATTTCATCAGCAAATTTGTCACTGGCCTCATCTTCTCCTCCAAAAATAATGTCATCAACAAAAATAACTATAATCAACAAACCATTTTCAATTTCTTTTGTGTATAGATTGCTATCAGTTGTTCCTTTAGCAAATCCCAACTTTAACAAATACTTATCCAATCTTGCATACCAAGTTCTAGGTGCTTGCTTTAGTCCATATAATGCTTTCTTTAGTTTAAATACCATGTCTCCTTCTTGAGTCAAAGGAAAACCTTCAGGCTGCTCAATGTAGACTTCTTCCAATTCTCCATTCAGAAATGCTAACTTCACATCCATCTGATACACTTTGAATTTTTTAAAAGCTGCATTGGCCAAAAACATTCTTACTACTTCAATTCTTGATACTGGTGCAAAAGTTTCTTCATAGTCAATTCCTTCTTGCTGTGAGTATCCCTTACATACCAATCTTGCTTTATTTCTTACAACTTCACCTTGTTCATTCATCTTGTTTCTGAATACCCATTTAGTTCCAATTACATTCTTGTCTTTAGGTCTAGGGACCAATTCCCATGTCTTGTTCTTTTCTATATGATCTAGTTCTTCTCTCATAGCATTAATCCAATGTTCATCTTCACAAGCTTCACTAGTAGATTTAGGTTCAATTTGAGAAATCAAACATAAATGTACCTTATTCTGAGTCAGAACTCCTCTATCCAAACTTCCAATAACTTGTTCAACAGGATGATGTCTTGATAAATACCTGTTCAGTGTCATAGTCTCAGATCTTGCTTCAACTATAGATTCTTCTCTAGATTCCTCTCTGGTCTCTTTAGCATGACTCTCATTCAACAATTCACTATCAGTCTCATAGAATAATTTAGTAGTTTCAGTGTTAGGCTTAGGATAAGCTTCTTCATCATATTCATAATCAAGCATTCTTTCCTGAATTTTGAACTTTTCATCAACTTTAACATTTGCGCTCTCAACAATAGTTTTAGTTCTCTTATTGTAACATCTATATGCTTTTCTCTTCAAGGAATATCCAAGAAAAATACCTTCATCACTTGTAGGATCAAACTTTCCAATATCATCATCTCTCTTTATATAACATTTGCTTCCAAAAATTCTAAAATACTTAACTGAGGGTGCATGTCCAAACCATAATTCATAAGGTGTCTTGTCTGTGTCTGCTCTAATTTGTACTCTGTTCATTGTATATAGTGTTGTATTCACTGCTTCTCTCCAAAATTTCTTTGCTAAATCATTCTCAAATAACATAACTCTTGCTTCTTCAATCACTGATCTGTTTCTTCTTTCTGCAATACCATTTTTTTTAGGTGTTCTAGGGGTTGAAAATTGTCTCTTAATACCATTCACTTCACAAAAAGTGTTAAATTCTCTAGAAGTAAATTCACCACCTCTATCAGATCTCAAACATTTAATCTTCATTCCAGATTCATTCTCAACTTTGTTCTTAATGATCTTAAACTTATCAAATGCTTCAAATTTTTCTTTCATAAATGCAATCCACATCATTCTTCTAAAATCATCAACAAGAATCATAAAATACCTTTCTCCATAGAATCCTCTAGTCCTGGTAGGACCGCTCAAGTCTGTATGAACAATCTCCAACTTCTCTGCCAATGTGAACTTCTTACTAGGAAATGAACTTCTCTTGTGCTTAGCCATCACACATTCTTTGCAAATCATGTTAGTGGGCTTCATAATTTTAGGCAAATCCCTTACTGCAAGTGTAGTACTTGTTGGAAATATAAGTGGGAAAGTAATACTAAGAGGGGGGGGTGAATCAGATATTACCTACTTTTATCCTTTGATCTGATAAAACTTTATGCATAACATAAATAAAACTTGATCATAGTAAGCAACAAAACATATAAAGTAGCATGCATGAAATTACTCATAACACCAAGATTTTGGTAACCCAAAAACCCTTGAAAGGTAAAACTGGGGTGGGGATGACACCCACAAATCTTCACTACTGCAGTAATAAGTTTTTCCTGTTAAGGCTTACAAAATGTGATCAAATCATGATCTACCCTGTGAAAGGTCTGCTCGGTTAAAAGCTAAAAGACTTGTATAGTCTACCTTGTTAAAGGATTTATAAACTTACAATAAAGTAAGCACTCGGTAAATAGATTTACAAAAGTTTGCTAAGACTACTCGGTTAAGAGATTTACCCTAATACACTAGTCAAAATGTCTCAGTACCTGATCTTTCAGTTTGCACTAGTATGCAGATTATAGATCTTCTCTTTACTCTCATTTTGATCTCTTCTATCTGATCTTTCTTGATTTTGTCCTTTTACTGCTTAGCTCGATCACTGAACTCTTTCTGAATACTTCGCTATTCTAAATATACTTCTCTGATCATTTTCTCATACTGATTCAATCTTATCTCTCTAATTCACACACATATCTCTGATCTAGATCTTTCCCTTATATAACAATAAAAATGTTTTACCGTTTCAAGATCTATAGATCAGATTTATTTCTATTGCCGCCTTAACTATACAATTTTTTTATTGGCTCTAGGTTTTACATAGGGATCAATGATAACAATATGGATGTGTAATTACCTTTGTAATTACCTCGATAGACAAAATAAAAAACATTATTATCACCAAAAATGGTTTACCTCGATCATTGTGCCATTCCAAACTTGTATGTCAATTCTAGCTAACTCAGCAAAAGTTATTCCTGGCACTCGGCATAGACTATACTCAGCATCCGTTAACTTCTCTTTCACTCAATAATCATTGATATATGTAACTCGATAATAACTATACTCTCAGCATATTACAAACATATAGTGACCATGACTTTACTCGGTAGTACTATTGCTCGGTAAGTATACAATAGAAAACTTGGCCTTTACAAAATGACTCAGTCATAGTGATGACCGACCATCATTGCCTAGATAAATGACTAAGTGTGAAACACTAATGGTCAACAAAAACTATAGAGATCTACAATCTCCCCCTTTGACATTAGTGGCAAAAACACTTTGTCATGACATTGGTATACACAATTTACAAAAATATGTTTGTACTAGCCTAATACTCATACTCCCCCTGAGATATATATATACATTCAAAATTTTATTACCTGTCCCTATTCTACCCTTGTTCAGACTCGTGTCATGATGATTCCCCCTTTTTTTTAACATGACTAATCTCTACATCAGTAGGTAGCTCAAAAATTTTCTCCAGAAAAGGTTTATGCGGCACCGTGATCATGTAGAGGGCATCAGTCCAAGCAGTAGAAGCAAGGTTCAAAACTTCTATCTACACTTCTAAATCAGCAGCTAAATGGATAAGGCTCTCGGCTGTGGACAGATGTGGATCACTCTGGATCAACGTTTTAGCCTTTGCTAATTTTCTCTGTATAGCCTCCAGATACGGTGTTAACACAGTTTGAATAGAGAGTAGGTGAGAACAAATCTTGCCATCATTAGCCATTAGCTCGGCTAACTTACCTTGTGTCTACATAATTTTCACATAATGTCTAGCACTAGTGTTAGCATCCAAGGTCAGGGACTGACTTGTAGCCTTGATTTCTTGCTTGAGAGTCTCAAGCAATTGTTGATTTTCCTCTGTGAATAGTTCAACATTACATATCTTGGCCAATAGAGACTGTCCATTCACAACTAGTCCCTCGGTCTCCTTTACCAAATTAGACAGCTCAACCTATTTTACTACTATCTCAACAGATATCTTGTTTAGCATTTTGGTTTCAAACCTTCTTTCTAACCATTCAAATAACTTATCACTTGCACAACTAACTTCATTATTTACTTTCTAAATAATTTGTACAAGTTGTTCTAATATAGGAATGGAACTATTTACATCAAATAAGTCATATACTTCATTAAATATATCTTTAATTTCATGAAGAACCTATTTTTGCTTATGCTCTCTTCGAAGTTCTGCTTGCTTTCTCTTTCTTGTCAACAAATCTTTCATTATCTGCAATTGCTTATAGGAAAGATTATATGTATCCCATTTAGGAATAATAATTTCTTCATCAATTATGACCTCATCTTTCTCCTTTTGTCCTCTCAGTGGAGTGCTTCCACTCGGCATCTGTACAAGAGCTTTTATTGCCTCTTGTTCCTTTGGCTCTTGTTCTTCAATGAGTTTTCCTTTTATGTTTTCTTCTCTTTTCTCCTTCTCCTTCTCCTTCTCCTCGGCATGAGGGCTAATAGCTAATTGTTCTTCTATGATGTGTTCCTCCTTAGGAGGACTTTGAATATTGTCTGTTGTATTAACTTCTTCCTTAATAGATTGAGTTAGTGGTACCGACTTAATGGGTCCCATGGTAGGACTTGTACCGACTAACTGATCAACAGTAGCAACTCCAGGTAGAGTAGGATTATCAATGGTAGATTATGTTCTTGTAATGGTGGGATAATCCATGACTTGCAATAGTACAGTGTTGCTACCAGGCAGGGGTGTGTCAGTTTCTTTCATGTTCTTTAAATCATCCTCAGTTAAGAATGAATTCTTAATAGGACTCTCCTCCGGTATGTCAATAATGTGAACCTCATATGTATCATGTGATTTCACTTCCTTAGGAGTATCAGTCTCCATTTTATTTTGCTTGGTGTCAGGTTCAACAACTGTTGAAGTGGTAGCATCTTTTCCTTCATTCTTTCCTTCATCCTTTTCTTCATCAAGAGTGGGTATCAAACCATACAATACCTTCCAAATTTTTAAACTTTCTTGCACAACATCTTCAACCTTGTGTTGAAGAATGTGATAGGATCCAATTTTAGGATCAAACTTGCCTTTATATTGCTCAATTGTCTGTTTGATGTCTACAGGGGTGAGAGTGGATTCAACTTGTGCTAGTGTACTCTCCTTGATTTCCTTCTCTATTTGCAGAGCATACTCCCATTTCTATGCGACCCTGTTGCATAATTCCTTTGGTATTCTATTCTCAATTTCAATTGTCAACATCTTGAAAATGCATAACATTTCAAGAATAGCATCCTCAACTTTCTCTTTATCTCCAATACTCATTTTTCCAAACTTTAATATTTTTACCTCATCTATTGTTGTTGTTTTAGTAAGCTTAAGACATAACTCATCAACAGTGAGTTGATGTGTACCTTGTTGTGTAGCCTTCCCCTTTATTGCTTCATCACTTTTTGTTTCTTCATCATCTTCTGTTAGAACAAGTTTCCTTCTCGGCTTCTTTATAACCTTGGTCGGCACTACCTTGGGTTGAGCAGATTTTTGCTTTGCAGATGGAGTAGTCTTCTTTGGAGTCACTGTAGTAGCTCTTTTAGTCTGAGGCCTTAGTGATGGTGTCACTGACACTTTTCATTTCAACACTCTTCTCTTTGGCGAGGACGCGGAAATTACTAGTTTCTTTTATTCCTCTTCTTCTTTCTCACTACTACTAGTTGCACTCAGTTCATCTTCTCCCATTCCTTGGGTCAACTCTAATGGTGCATCCTTCACAAATTCTTTAACATATTCCTCCAGATTTCTCACTATTTTCTTTCTTTTCCTTTCAGTGGTGGCAGCCAATAATCCCAAAGAAATCTTGGATTTGGCCTCTTCAAATGTTCCAAAGTAGGGTGCATTTGTATCAATTTCCTCAGCTAAGAGGGCTATGATTTCTATAGTAGCTTCATCTATGTTGAGTTCATAGGGTAATGACATTAACCATGAAACCCTAGGTAGGACTACCTGTGCATAGGTAAAGTCTGTGTCTACTAGAAAACATATATCTTTGTTGTACTTCTCAATTAAAGACATAGGGATTCTAGTTCTATTCCTCATCTTCTTCTTAAACTCAATGAAATAATTATCCATAATCCCTTCAAAATCATCACCAATTTGGTTTATAAAATCATTAATTTGAACTGTGATGGGCTTCTTCTTATCCCATGTGACATCACCATGTGTAGGAAAACACTTCTTAACATAAAAGAATATACAGATCAGTAGAGAACCGAACTTACACATAGAGTTCTTCACCATCTAGATGGAGTTCAAATTCTCAACAAGTTGAGTCATCTAGAGCTCGGCAAGGTCATATGTGTGCCCTTTCTTAATAATCTTCCATGCTTGGTCCACTTCCATACAGGGGACACTATCCAACCGACTGGATTGATAAAACTTGTGCGAGATGACTCTAACAGCGAAGTCAATTTCTGGATCGGTAATGGTGGAAATTATCATGCAGTGTTTGTTCCAAACTACCTGGGTGTTTGCTTGAATATCCTCTTTTCTTGCACATTTCATTGTTCTCTTTCCATCAATTATAGGGTAACCAGTGACCTTGTGTATCATTTCCTTTGTGATCTTCATCGGTCCATCTTCCAACCATAACTGCATGTCATTTACTCGACCCAAAATGATCTTGATCCATTCTACTTTGAAATTTTGTGGGAAATTTAGGGCATGCACTAACCCTTGATTGGCAACAACCTTATGTTCCAGCTTCAGTACTTCGTTGACACATAGTTTGTCATATGCTTCCCTGATCTCATAATCACCAATTTCTCCAATTTTGCACATATAGCAAGACCTAACATCATTCATTAATAACAAATTCTCTAGAATAGAAGATAGGGCTCGATTCAAATCTCCTTTGATAGCACTTTTTGACATTGTCTTGAATACCCTCAGTTTGCAAACTTCATTCCTTACAAGTTGCACATTGAAAACTTCCATCCCTTGCTTCTTAACTGGTGTGGATGAAGATGATGCCATTTTAAACTGTAATTTTCAAAAAAGAAAATATTTTCTCAGTAAAGTACCTTTTTGTCAATAACCATGTAGATGAATTTTGCCAATGGCACACTAAGAGAATTTGGAATCGCTTTGCTTAATCAGGTTGCTCAAACTCTAAATCGCTCTCTGAAATCTCGAATAGCCTAGTGAAATGAAATTAACAAAAACTTTTCACTTTATAGAATTTGAAAAAAAATAGGATTAGGGCCTCATAAATGATCTATACAAATTTATGTAGATTACAGCTATCTCAGCAAACTCAAAGCTCGGTCGATATAACCATTGCAACATAGCTCAACGTACATAGCATTTCGGCCATTGCAGGTGCTCGGCATGCATTGATAGCTCAGTCATTGACACTGATGCTTGGAATCAAAAGTGAAATTTTCTATTTTGTTCACATATCTCCTAGTGCATCTTTATCTATGTTGATGTGGACTTTTTCTCGGTTCTATGTTAGGAACTGATGAAAGATAAGGCTTTACAAGATTCAGTTTCGAACATACCTTTCAAGCTTAATTAGAAGAAGTGTGATCACTTGATCCATTGGATTGGGTGATCGTCAATGTGCTAGCTTTGCTTGAGTTTTCTTGTTATTTCTTCCTCCATGTCTTTTCAATCTGACTCTTCAGTTTCTCATGAATACCTTCATTCTATTTTTCATTGCTTGGCATAGGTGATCTGCAATCTTTCTTTAAATGACTGACCTTATTACATTTGTAACAAACCATGCTTCCATTCATCCAGCTTTTAGATTTTCCTCTAAAGTGAGTCTTCATGCAATTTTCTCCAATGTGTCCATACTTGCCACAATAATGGCAATTGTACCAAGTGTTGTAATCCCAATTATAACAGTTGTGCTTTGTGACTGGCTTTGTTTTCTCATTTGATGACCACCTTGGTCTAGATCTACATTCAAATGCTTTATGCCCATATTTATGACAATTGAAACAACTTCCTTGAAACTTGGGTGAGGTGGATGAATTACTAGCTTTGAATCTACATTCATGTACTTGATGTCCATGCTTCTTGCAGTTAAAACAATGTCCATTAAACTTAGGCTTAGAATAAGACTTACCATGTTTGCTTCTACACATGTTGGTTGTATGTCCTGGCTTTCCACAGTGATGACATGTGGGTTTGGTGTTCTTTGGTTTAGCCATCTTCTGTTCTCCATTCATTGATGATTCTCCTTCTTCAGTAGATGAATGTTCATTCAGTCCAAGTCCTGATCTATCACTGGATCTTCTAGGTGATCTTAACAGCTCTTCAAGATATTTTGCAGCTTCATAGGGTTTGTTCATCCTTTCATTGATCTCTTTTTTAGTTCTCAGATCATGTTTCAACTGATCATTCTCAGACCTTAGTTGATTGATTTCCATATATTTTCTGCCCAATTCTTGATTAACCATCAATAGCTGATTTACCATGTCTAATTGATTATTAGTCAATCTTTGCATGTCACTTTTTCTTTCATCTAGTCTGATTGCAATTTTTCTTTTGTCTTCCTCAACCATTGTCTTATCATCTTCAGCTTTCTTTTTCTATTCCACTAATTCAAAAAGTCTGACAGATTGAATTTCTTGATCTCTCCTTAGAGTTCGGATGTCATCATTTAGTATGGTATTTTTCTCCAGTAGTTCCTTTATAGCTTTATCACTCTCGGTAGAGTTACCATTGTCAAATAGTCCAGAGATGTCTTCCTCTTTGTACTATGGCTCATTCTGTTGGATTGTAATCTCTCTTCTCTTGCTCAAAGATTTCTTCAATTCTCCTTTGGCTGCTTCTAGTTGCTGCAATGCCAGTTGTACTTCAATCTTTTGATTCTCTATAATCTTCCCCAGTTTATAAGCTTCCATTTTAAGATATTTTTCCTCAAGTGGTTAGACTTCCTTAAGAGAAACCTTGCTACTCTGATACCAATTGTTGGAAATATAAGTGGGAAAGTAATATTGAGAGGGGGGGTGAATCAGATATTACCTACTTTTATACTTTGATTTGATAAAACTTTATGCATAACATAAATAAAACTTGATCATAGTAAGGAACAAAACATATAAAGTAGCATGCATGAAATTACTCATAACACCAAGATTTTAGTAATCCAAAAACCCTTGAAAGGTAAAACTGGGGTGGGGATGACACCCACAAATCTTCACTACTGTAGTAATAAGTTTTGCCTGTTAAGGCTTACAAAATGTGATCAAATCATGATCTAACCTGTGAAAGTTCTACTCGGTTAAAAGCTAAAAGACTTGTATAGTCTACCTTGTTAAAGGATTTATAAACTTACAATAAAGTAAGCACTCGGTAAAGAGATTTACAAAAGTCTGCTAAGACTACTCAGTTAAGAGATTTACCCTGATACACTAGTCAAAATGTCTTAGTACCTGATCTTTTGGTTTGCACTAGTATGTAGATTACAGATCTTCTCTTTACTCTTGTTTTGATCTCTTCTATCTGATCTTTCTTGATTCTATTCTTTCACTGCTTAGCTCAGTCACTGAACTCTTTCTGAATACTTCACTATTCTGAATATACTTCTCTGATCATTTTCTCATACTGATTCAATCTTATCTCTTTGACTCACACACATATCTCTGATCTAGATCTTTCCCTTATATAACAACAAAAATGTTTTACCGTTTCAAGATCTACGGATCAGATTTACTTCTATTGCCACCTTAACTATACAATGTTTTGATTGGCTCTAGGTTTTACATAGGGATCAATGATAACAATATGGATGCGTAATTACCTCTATAATTACCTTAATAGACAAAATACAAAACATTATTATCACCAAAAATGGTTTACCTCGATCATTGTGCCATTCCAAACTTGTATGTCAATTCTAGCTAACTCGGCAAAAGTTATTCCTGGCACTCGGCATAAACTGTACTCAGCATCGGTTGAACTTTTCTGTCACTCGGTAATCATTGATATATGTAACTCAGCAATAACTATACTCTCAGCATATTACAAACATATAGTGACCATGACTTTACTCGGTAGTACTACTACTCAGTAAGTATACAATACAAAACTCGGTCTTTACAAAATGACTCAGTCGCAGTGATGACCGACCATCATTGCCTAGATAAATGACTAAGTGTGAAACACTAATGGTCAACAAAAACTATAGAGATCTACAATACTCACTTTCACAATATTATCAAAGTTTATATGACAAAACCTTCTATGCCATAACCAACTGTCATCAATCTTAGTAATCAAACATGTCATCTCAGTAGGATTCAACTAAAATACATTACCTCTAGTTCTAGATCTAGTTCCAATCAGATTTCCATCTTTATCCTTTATCACACAAGTTTTCTCAGTAAACCAAACTTGATATCCCTTATCAACTAACTGTCCAACACTCAAAAGATTATGTTTCAATCCATCCACAAAGTAAACATCATTAGTATTAGCCTTTCCATCAAGAGTAATAGATCCTATACCTTTAATCAAACAAGGTGCATTGTTACCAACTCTAACAACTCCTCCATCATAATTGTTAAACTTTATGAACCTTTTTCATATCTCCAGTCATATGATGTGAACAACCACTATCTATAATCCAATCAGCTTTCTTTTCAACTTGGGAAACTAAGGCTTTTTCTTCCTTAACATTAGTTTCATAATTTTCTTCTTTAATTGCTACAAATCCTATTTCATCATTATTCTCAGTATCACTTTCACTTAAAGTTCTTTCAATACTAGCTTCAAGGTCTTCATCATTAGCATAATAACATTCCTTAGATCTTCTAGGCTTGAAATTATTTATGTACTTAACTCTCTTAGGACATTTAGATGCAAAATGACCATATTCTTGACAAGTCCAACATTTAAAAATTTTCTTACCTTCTGGTTCTCTTTTCACAAGCAAGGCAATACCTTCTTCAATCTTATTATCTTCTTCATTTCTAGATCTACTTCTGCCAGCATAATCTCTGCTCACACTGATGCTTCTTGACAATGTAGGGCGAACACTAAGAGCACTGAATGTTGTCTCCATTCTAGGTAAGTCTCCTAATAACCTCAGGTTCATCTCTGTTGCTTCCAATCTTCCAAGAAGAGTCTCTCTTGTAAAGTTCATAGTACAAGGTATAACTTGTTCAATCATCTATGTTGTCTGCTTAAATACAGGAGTCAATGTCCTCAGAATTTTCCATATCACTTCATTCTCTATCTTTGTTCCTCCATAAGATTTTATCCCTGCAACAATTTCTGACATTCTACCAATATAGCTTCTAACAGATTCATCTTCCAACATTCTTATATCTTCAAATGCACATATCCAATTATGTAATCTAACTCTTTTTGCATGTTCATCACCTTCAAAAGTAGAGTGCAAAGCTTTCCAAATTTCATGAGACTTTTTCAAACATTTTACCTGACTATATTTATTCTTCAGAAGTGTTGTCAAAAGTGCTTCTCTTGCAAGTATGTTACACATGAATAGATCTCTCTCATCATTAGAGCATGTCTCAAGATCATCTTCTTCAATGATAGTCTTATCATTCTTTGTAACCAACCAATAACCTGGTCCTAAACATAGTAGGTGTGACTTCATCTTTTCTTTCCAACTATCAAAATTTATTCCATCAAACTTAGGGCTTTCTTTCCTAAAATTCACCATGGATCTCCTTAAGCTGTTAAACTTCTCTTTCCAGGACCTGCCACTCTGATACCAATTGTTAGAAAGTAAAGTCCACCAAGATAACTAAGAAGGGGGGGTGAATCAGTTATTAGATAATTATAACTTTTATCATCTTCAACAGCATTAAACCATATAATCAATATAATTACCAACCATAGAAAGATATTCATACACAATTACACAATAACACAAGATATGTTGACTAGGGAACCTCTTGATCAAAGAGTAAACCCCGATGGGAATGATGCCCACAAAAGATGCACTAATATGAATATTCCTTGTGAAAGGATGGACTCTATTAGGAGTCTTATGAAATACATTCAGTACATATGAATCCATGTTAGGAGATTTTGAATCCCTATTAAAAGATTCTAACCCTGTTAAAAGTTATGGAAGACAGAAGGACCCACTGCCTAAATAGCTTCAAGGTAAGATCACTAAACTCACTGTCCAAATAATCTTTGCATTATTCAATAGAATAATATGTTACCTCTTCTCTGACTGTGCCAAACTGCACTCACTGCTACATTAGATCTCAATTTTAGATCTCTGAACTTCGCATGTCTTCCTTCACAATTTTGCTTTCACAACTTCATAATCATCCACTCTCATGCCACACTCTTACCACATATCACATCTCTCTCTCTACAACAAGGAAAAACATTCCTTCCTTTATACCACACTCAAATAATTACAAATGAGTCAGCACACAATTACAAAATAAAAGATTCCACATGCTACACCAAAATTACATAACACTATCAGCTTCCAAATACAATAAATCTTCACTCATGTGACTTCAAAGTTTGCATTCTCATCCACATCACTATCAATGTGTCTCTAACTTCCCTTTAACTATGCAAAACTAGATTCCATCCAGATTAGGAAATATCATCCGATTTCCACAAACCGCTACTCAAGAACACTGCCTGAATACTGCTTCCACCAAAATGATCATAACTTTCATGAATAAAATAATTACTATCTATGCTCTTAACCATAGACATACAACATATCAAAAATTATATCCTCAACATCACATAGCTCCAACTGCAATATACCACGTGTGCTAATCAAAACACTGTCTGCTTCTCTACAAGTCTTCAGTAAAACACTATGTCGACATCAATGATAATCATAGTCATGAATTCAACAACAACTGGTATAGAATGGGTGCCAAACACTTTAGCATTCATTCCTAACAATAGATCCCAAATTATAGTATGACACCCAACACACATCCACATACAAGGGGAGAGTCTATCATAACTTATAGAGACAAAATTATCGCCCCGAACAAAATGGGAACAACATATATGTTTGTTATTCCATGCCTACTATCCTACCTAAAAGAAAATACACCATAAAATATACTGCTATAGCATATGTTTCATATAGTAAAAAAGAGAAAACTAGGTTTCCTTATGCCATCTTTGCTTTCTTCCTTTTCTCAATTTTGGTTTTGAATGGAAAACCAAGACCACAATTTGCATAATTCATCAACTTGAAAATTTGAGTCAAATCCTCTTCTTTGTCACTTTGTTCATCTTTATTCTCCTTGAGAATCAGGCTAGAGTTTACCTCCTCCTCATTGATGTCAAAGCCTTCACTTCTTGGGTAATTATTAACCCAACCATCACCTTTATTAAGCATTAATCCTACTAGTTTCTTGAGGAATGTAATATTTCTATTAATGCTATGTTTCCTATCCTTAAATACTCTCAGCTTTATAGTAGTGACTAGAGGTCATTTATTTGTCTCCTCTCTATGAAAAACCACAAAGTATTTTTATGGGAGAGGAATCCATCTCTCCTCATCCACATTTTATAGGACATCTTATATTTCACCTAGAAAGGATTTTTTGAAAACTTTTTGACATAAAATTTTGGCCCCCTCCTTCAACTCTACCATCTCATGAATAATTTCCAAGAGCTTAGTGGAGATATCAACATTCACTCAATGCCTATGACATGACTTAATGAATTCATCACCTAGGATAAACTTCATCAAGCATGGATGACCATACAGTGAGAAGAAATATAGATAGTTTTGAGGTGATTTTCAAATACCTCACCTAAAAAAGACATATATAATGCTTTTTAGAGACCAATCTAATGGGGATATCCATTATCTATACCTTAAAATAGATCTTCTTGATACCACAAGAATGAGTCATTAGTGACCATCGAGGGGTATAAAAAACCTTCAATAATATGTCATCGGTAAATGCTAGCCACTCAACCAAGTATTATCACCATGATGACACAAGAGTTTGACTGTGTCATTTTAGATCAACTCAAATCTGCTAAAGCATTGGGATATTAATGTTGTTTAAAAGTTCCACACACATTGGCACTATACATAAAGCTCATGAATAGTGTTTTTTTCCTATAGGAAATGGTGTCATGTGAATAGTCACCTCCAATCTCTCAGGTAACAACCTACACTATGTAAATTTATGAGTATTTATGTTTTAGATGTACACTTGATACAATTTTACTTGTGTGGGGGTAGAATCCCATGTCCTTACAATCTGCCACAATAAAATTTTATAATGGGATGATGACATCAAGAAATAACCATCAATTTAAGTCATATGTAAGAGCCCCATGTACAATTCTCCCCCAAAAGTTATGCCACATTTTATATGAAATCCTTTCTACAACTTGTTTAGGCACATCATCTACCAACTCATTCCCCTCATGATAAACATGTAAAATTTTAAATTCTATGAATCTGCTAATCAACTTTAAAATAGGCTTTAATAAACAATCCAATTTTGAGTTTGGTGGAGAGTCTGGCCCAATAACATTGTTGGTGATCATGGAATCACTTTCAAGATGTATTAGGCTTGATTTTAATTCCAATCTAAGTCTTAGCCCTACTAGGGAAGTCATGAATTCAACAATATTGTTTATGGTTTCACCTAGGTGTTCTAATCTTTCTATGAGAAGATTACCATTGTGGTCATGTGTAATGCACCTGACACTACTAGGACCAAGATTCCCCTTATATACTCCATCAAAGTAACCTTAATCATCCATATGTAGGTGGTGACCAAGTGATTGTAATTTGTAAATTTTTAAATTAAAAAAAACATCCTTCCCAACCCCATTAATAAGAAATTTATATTTATTATCTTATTATTTAATATCTATATTTATTTATAAATTATTTAACTATATTTAACTATAATTAATAAAGATAAGAAAAATAATTGATATCTTATTATTTAAGATATATATATATATATATATATATATATATATATATATATATATATATATATATATATATATATATATATATATATATATATATATATATATATATATATATATGTATGTATGTATGTATATGTATGTATGTATGTATGTATGTATGTATGTATGTATGTATGTATGTATGTATGTATGTATTTCTATAAATTATTTAATTATAATTAATAATGTAAGAAAAAATAATTTAACATTTTGAAATTTAAATTCTATTCATACATCGTTGCATCATATCCCTTAAAATTATACATTTCCCACTAATAATCATTCTTGAAATAAAACAACTTTTAAATAAATAACAAAATATTTTAAGAAATTGAAATTAGAATAAAATAGACATAAAAGGTAAATTTATATTAGTTTAATTAATTAGCTGATAGGTTTTCCCTACGAGATCGCTCACGTGCAACCATGAGGAAAACCTGTCTCATGCACTAAAACCATCAAACACCTAATTTTTTTACTACGAAAGTGATTAATGGGCAAGTGTCAAACCATGCTTAGGAAGACTCTATTGTCCACAATTGTTTTTGTCGTCTACCTCACATTGCAATGATCACAAATAATTGATTTTAGTGCATCCCTAAAAAATGAGTACACATTTGTAGATACTCAAACAATGATGAACATTTGCAGTCTCTATTTAAAGAGGGCAATTATGGGAAGCTTAGATAATTCATATGTGTGTGTAGTGCCTCCCTCATTTACCTCTTTGTGTGAACATCCTAATGATGTGGTTTTGATTTTCACTCTCATAGGGAAGGGTCATTTTGGTCCCATGTGAGGAAGAATCTGCCAAGATGATTGTTTTGGAGCATGTATCGACATTTTTCGTGTACTGGGAGACGTAGGATATGGTCTTGAATCACTTTCTGGAGACCCTTAGAGTAGGGATGAGTCATTCATGTGGATGTAGAGATTGTTACCCACATTATGGTCGATGGCATCATGAGATGCTCTTTGCCCAGATTTTCCTTATGTTTATCAGGAGCTTATCTTTGGAAGTCATGTCAGGTGTTTTAAGAGATTCTATCTTGGTATCATCTTTCTACATAATAGACTCAGTAATTAGAAAGTTATGTTGTTGCATTATGATTTGTATCCTGGTGGATAGAGGTTTGATCACCATTTTTGATGTACTCCTTTCATGTTTCTTAAAGTCCTAGGAGGCTCTATGTTTAAAATAAGATTTAATTGAATTCAACAGCTCTTTATGATAATACTATCAAGTGCATGTTTTATAGAAATTATATTGGAATAAGGTAGTTTAAATAATAAAAGGGTGAAACATGTACATATTCTAATGTAGTTAAAAATTATTTCATGTCTGTATGTAATCTCTAGAAGAAATGCAATAGGGAAGGTGTGAGTGTACCACTACTGAATGTTGAAATGTTTCTATTTGGATATGAATGCTTACTTAAAGGACTATTTGAATTTATTTTATGTTGAGACATGTATCAATAGAAAAGTGATTATTAGATCCTGATGTTGAATGGGAGATTTCACATAGAACGCTTTGATGTTATAACAATGCGAGAAAAGTGAATCATTTGAAATGTAGCTTGTAAATAATTTAGGACTAATTATCACGCTTGATTATTGATCTTGACTTATGGTATTAAAGATTATTCAAGTTAGAAGATTATGTCATAATTTCATGTTTGTACAAGAAGAGTTTATGTGAGATAATCATGGTTAATAAACTAGGTTAATTGATATATTTATGTTCTTGAATAGCTTGATTTGAAATTTGGAAATGTATTATTGGAAGTAGGTGATTTTCTTGTGGTAAAGTGTGGAATGCAGATGGATTATATGATGTACTAGAGTTTGATTATGTGATGATGATATAGGACTTTTACTTTCATGCTATTTATTAGGTCAGGAGCATAGTAATTGTTAAATCTTTGGTTTATGTATGATACTTTGATGTAACGTTCATGTTAGGGAAATTTGTGAGAAATGATCATTATTATTATGTTAGGTAAATTAACATGTATCATTTTATTCTTGACTTTATATGCTTTAGAAATGCTATGTTGAAAATGATGAGAATTATTATGAAATGCAGTCAAAAGATTATGATGTTAAGAATGTGATTTTTAGATGTATTCTATTTGCACATATATATATATATATATATATATATATATATATATATTTGGCATTTCATGAGCTACTGATATTTTGTCAAGTGTGCAGGTAAGACCATGGATATATTGGGGGAAATTAAAGATGGATATTTGTAAAATCATGTCAAGCCAAGGTTAACTCCAAGGGGAGAAATTAACCTCATTGCAAAGTGTAATTTTTGTAAAGTGGTGCATGAATGTGATTATTGAATTATGTTATTTTACTTTATTATTTATTCTACTTGGCATGCCATGTGTATTATGTGTAATGTGATTTATTTGTAGTGTCAATTGACACATGTCACGTGAGTTGGCATGCCCAAGTGTTTAATGTGTGTAAGTGGTCTCTATTTTTAGGGGCCATGAGTGGGAATCTCTTTCATTTTCGGATTCAATCTTTGAGTGGTCTTTTGAGTGGCTTTTAATGACCATTTATGATAGTGGAGGTTAAAAATAGGCTACCCCATAGTGGTTCCATGCGTTGCGGGTCAAATTTTGACCATTGTGATGCATTTTGACTATTTTTGCCCTTCCAAAAGATGCTCTTTTGAAAAGTGATGAAATTGGAAGAGGCATGTCAACCCCACTCCTCATTTGAATTTTGAATTTGAATTTCCCTCTTTTGTTTTGAAAGGTTTAGGATTTGTCTTCTTAAGGAGATGGAGGGAAAAATTGTGGGCTAATATCCCACTCTCCAATTTTTGGAGACTTGAGAGTTTGTGAGAACTTTGGTCTTGTTCTTGGAAGATTTTTGGTGTTGAATAGAAAAGGAGGAGACTTGTTGGAAAGCTCATCTCAACCCTCTTGCCATAAGATTGGATCAAGGTTGGGTCTTGAATTCTCTTGTTCTTATTGCTATGTACATTTTTACTACTTTTCCTATGTTGTGTGAATGATAGTTATTCATGTAAAAATTCATGGCTTCTTGTCTTTGCTTGTATGTGTATTTTTCCTTTCTTTGTTGCATTATTTTCTTTGGGGTTGTGCAAGGCCAAGCTCACCCTTGGGAGGGAAGAGAGCCTTGATGGGTGAAGGGCATAAGTTGGGACTACCTTTCTAGTGTAAAGTCCTTCCTCTAGGAGGAAGGGGATAAGGCATGGATGTATGGGCATCCATGTGCCATCTTTGTGTATACTTTTGGGGGTCATAAGGGTGTTGTTATGGTGATGAGTATGAGAAGGGTGGATGGTTGTTACTATGGCCTTGTGAAGGCATTTTGAATATATTTTAGAGCCTTGTTGAAGGCTGGTTTTCTATTGTAATCTGGCATTCTCCTAGTTGGGTAGCTTCCACCTTCACCCCTATTATGGGTCCAAGGTGACTCATGTTGTGCTAGCCTTGGGAAAGGGAATTTGATGTATATGTATTGTTGTTGGTTCTTTCTTGTTTATGTGTTGTTGTATGCATGTAAACCCCATATCCATCTTTATTTTTCCCTAGCTCGGGGGTGGCCATGAAATGGCCTAGGTTGGGAGGTGAGCCTCCATGGTCTATTTATTTTGTTTTTTGTAGATTTCTAAAGACTTAGCTTGCTGGTTTTTTCAAGGAGCTAGAAGGAAATTTGGATTCATATCTTCTAGATATTATTTCATTTTGTTCCGCTTTGAGCTCTTGTTAAAGTTGTTTAAATAAAGGCTATGTTAAAATCCTAGCATATTAAATTCTTGTAAAATATAGTAGGTTAATGTACATTTCTTCCATCTATTGAACTAAAATGTTTTATGAGAAAGATGGTTGATTTTTCCTTATATTGAAATGACCTGTAAGAATTTATGTTTAGAGACTGATGAAATAATTGTAAATGCTATGTCGTTGTCCTTTGATACTTGCAAAGGAAGAAAAGATACCTTTGGTTCTATGATTTTGTTTTCAATAAGTTTTTATACCTAATTGTTTAAGCATTTCAAAACAAAAGAGAATCCATTTTATTTTAAGGAAGTTTCCAACAAAATAAGAAGTTCTTCAATAACGTTGTGTTTACTTAAAAAGGATAGATATATTTCCTTCTAAATGATAACATTAAAGTGGAACTAGAATTAATTAAAATCATCACTACCATGTACATAGAGGAAATAAAATTTAATGTTTTCTTTTAGAAAAATGTGGAAGAAAATTACTTCTCTCTTTATTATGTTTAAGCTTCATGAATGAATTACTTATGGTGTATTGAATACATTAATAACCACATACATATATCATTGTATATATATATGTGGGTATTAATATACTGCATTTAATTCATCAGCAAACATAGCAATAGAAAATAATTGATTTAAAATTTGTAAGACTCTTTTAGAAGATATAAATGCTATATTTTGATTACATATAGTTTTATATAAATAATATTATATATATCATGCCAGATATATATAATAATATATATATGTACTTCCTTTTACTTACTTTTTAGGATAGCATTATATCCTGGTACCATATATTGGTATAGTTTTCTTTTTAATATTACATCATCATATATATATTATTATATATATGTATGTTATTATACATACATACATATATAATAACATAAATATTATGTATTGTGTACCGAATTGAATGTTAATATTTCCAAGTGTAAGAAAGTAAGTTAGCGAATCAAAGTGTTGCAGAGACGTTGCAGTAAGTGTGTGCCATTTAAAATAAATTGCAAATAAAACATATATGAAACATTTTTGTTGATGCCCTAATGTTAACCCTGTCGGCAGTGTGTAGGCACTGTCGCAGTGACAATGGCCGCTGTGAACAATGGTGCTACCACTATTTCCAGTGGCTTAGGCCAACGTAAACAGTGACAACACCACTGTCGTAACAGTCAAGGCCACTGCGAGCAGAGGCCTAGCCACTGCCATCCCTTCCATATTGAGTCGGCCTTTGCGTGCCAAGACTTGCGTGCTACGACATGTTTTTTTTTTTAAAAAAAAATTATTATTACTTTTGGTTATATCAACAAACCCTTTGGTCATTCATCAAGCATAAAACTCATCCGAATATCTACAGCTTTCAACGCATTTTTTTTTTTATGCATTAAATCTATTTTCTTTAACACTATGGATTATGCTTAAGGTTATTATTTCTTTAGATTAAAGCTTAAAGGTAAGGCTTAAGCATATTTTCTTATATATGTTACTCGTTACTTATATAGATCTTATTTTGTTCTAGTAAATACAGACTGGTACTAGTAAACTTTTCAGGATTAAATACTATTTGGAAACTGGATTTGAAGGTAGAATAGATTATTTTTGGACCTGCAAATTTAATCAAATTGAGTATCTCCCAAAAACTTTAACCAGACTATGTGATTATACTGGAAAACTTAATCCCAATGCTAACCAGAGATGCATGCGATAGAAACACAATGATTACCTTTTGTCCTTATCTTGTTGCTTGGTTGATCAAGATCCTTCCTCTGTTGTACTTTCTTCTCTTGTATACACTCAAGGATGCACAGGGGTGTATACACACTTGTGTGTATATGCACCTGTGTATGTTTGGGTGTATACTCACCTTTGAACTTTCTGAATCTTCTTGGTCCTTTGCCCAACCTGCAAACCCTTCAACAAAGAAGTTAGGGTTTCGGGCCATGTTTTATTTGGCCTAAACCCTAATTTTGAATTAGGGTTAGGGATGGCCAAGTATCCATAAGGAAATTTCTTATTTTATTAATTTGAAATTTGATACCTCTTAATGAGTCAATAAATAATTAATATATTAGACTTTTGTTTTATCCTCTTTTAATTCTTTAATTATGTGAATCTATTTATCAAATGATTGTTTTTATTTTATTTTCAAAGTTTCCCTTTTTTTTTAGGAATTTAGAATGATTTTTGGATAAGGTGTTATTTAGACTTTTAATTTCAAATCATTCATTATGTGTATTTAATTATTTATTAGTTGAGTTGGGTGGGTGGATTTTTCCTCAATATAGTTCCACATTTTTGTAGCATAATTTATTAAAGTAAATTAATTAATCAATATTAACTGGCGCGCTATTAATTCCAGTGGCTTTTAGTTCATTGATTAGGAAGGAGATTATCTTATAAACCCTAGTGGAACCTAGGTAAGATAGTAAGCCCACTAATTATTGTTATTGAGTTTTAAATGGTGGTATTATTTTAATGTTTTAATCTGTCACATGTTACGTTATTCTTTTATAAAATTAACTAAGGAAATTTAATATTAATCTATTTAATTTAGTATTATTGTCTTATCTTTTTGAATTTATTTGACTTAGGGATTTCTCCCTCGTAGTCTCTTTACGATTAACCCTAGTTAGTGGTTTCCTCGGCTTAGTGCACCTGACATAGTGGGGATGTCAGCAAGCTAGAGCATGTCTCGAATCCCCTTATTAGATGGGTGCATTGGTTGATGTTTGTTCTCATGTTTTAGTATGAAACCTTATAGTTAGTGTCTTTAGAAAGAAAAAAAATTATGTGTGTTTTGCCCTAATTTTGGGCATGACAGTATGCCCTACGATTTCTTGGGCTATTCTAAATGCAGGTGCAAAGGGTTTGGGAGCATTTAAATATGGTTTAAATGGCCCAATGGAGTATTTAAACGATTGCAAGTATGAGAAAGGGAGTTTAAGTAGTCTTCATTGAAGGTGGAACCTCTATAAACTTGGCACCCAACAAAATGAAATACATTTTCAAAGGACATGGCCGAATGTAGTGCACACAATGCATTAATAGTTGCTTGATCATAGTATTGTTTTTCAAGTAATCTGGATGCATTTACTTCTCAACTACATATAGTCTTGCAAAAAGGATTTTTATTAATACATTTCCTCCTCCCATCGGCATTAAAAATGTGAACATTGCACAATTTTCACTTTGGTGACATTCAAAAGAAATCTCAAGTTGGAAAGAATTTGTGTTTCCATGTAGGGATGTGCAAACTGCATACAACTACTCCTCTTACAAGTATTTATATGTGTTTATCCTCAATTCCATGTTTTCCTTCCTTCTTTCATTTGATACATTAATGTATTGCATACCTTTCTTATGGCATCCTTGATTTCCTAGACGATGGGTTGTCTCCTCCCTAGGCTTGGATAGTGTTGAAGTTGGTGTTGTGAAATCTCCCTGTTTATACTTTGCATATGTTGGAAAGGGTAATTTTGATTTGTCCTACCTTATTTGAA
Organism: Chamaecyparis obtusa; assembly: GCA_027943335.1. NCBI lineage: Eukaryota > Viridiplantae > Streptophyta > Pinopsida > Cupressales > Cupressaceae > Chamaecyparis > Chamaecyparis obtusa. The sequence goes on along the minus strand of BSBK01001879.1, from coordinate 1,790,992 downwards.
AGTGATATATCTCTTAAGGTTCTTGTGTACAAGGAAATGTACCTTCATAGAATTAGTATTGAGAAATAAATGAAATAGAAACTAAATAAACCATAATATAGCAACTATTTAGCAAATGAAAGATCAATTGAGCATCCTATGGCTCTCTATCTAAGAGTGTTAATAGAAGCTCTCAAAAAGCTACCATTAATGACAGTCCTAGAATGAGAAATGATAAAGATTAAGCTAAAGCTAACAATTATATTCAAATTGAATGCTAATTAAGCTCTTAAAATGTCTTTCTAGCTATAAAATGCAAGAGTTTCTATGCAATTCTCAAATTTGTCGTTATGAATTATAAGGATTTTGGTCTTCCTTTTATAGATTTTCCCAATGGTAGGGGATGTAGTGTAGTTGATCATGATTAAGCTTTGGTTGAGTCTTTGGTTCCACCCTTTGAAGACAATGCAAAGTTTGTGTCCTCAAAGCTTGGGACAAGTAGAAAAGATCAATGGACAAGATTCCATTTCACTTTGAGTGATTGAGATTGAATTTAGCTTGATCCATGTGAATGCCTTTCCTCAAATCCTATTGGTTGATTGAATTTCCTCCCTTTTTGGGTTGTTGAGAGAAATAAGGATTTATTAATTATTTTAAATTCATTTGTTTATCCATGTACCCCTTGAATGGGTTGAATTTGATTTAATCCAAAACTATACAATTAATTGATTTAATTGTACTTTGATTTGATTTCATTTGATAAAAATGCTCTCAATTTTGATTTATCTCGAATTAAGACTTGATTTTAATTTTGATTAGCTGATTATGCATTGTGATTCATTTGACTTGATTTATCATTAAATTGTCTTTGTCTACTTTTAAGTGATTACAAATGCCCCTCTTTGAGTTGACGTGTGAAGCATGTCAATTCAAAGAATACTCTGATTTTTCTTGATGATAGGTCCTAATTCATTGATGGTCGATCTTTGATGTTCATTTGATGTCTTTCAATGGTCAATTCTGATATCTGATATGAGATTGATGTAGTTCTGATGAAGTTCCTTCAATTGATATGATACTTTGATGGTTATTCTAATGATTGTTTTAATATGATGTTTGATTCTGATGAAATATTATGATGTGATACCTGATTTGATGATTGATTTTGATGCGATGCCCCAGTTGATTGATTTACAAAAAAAAAAATTGATAAAATCTTTCACTTTGATTTGATGGTCGATCTCATGTTTTGATGATGATGTTGTTGATATTAATTATTATCCGATGGTATGCCCCCTTGGGAAATGAATTGAAATGATTTTGGATGATTTGGTTAAGAATGGGAAATTTTGATTTGTTTCCCGATACAAAAATTTGGAAATGCCCTGATCATGAAATAATTTGATAGAAAAGATTTGATTGATAAGATGTTGTTGATCCAGATAAGTTGATGATGGTTTGGTATCATTTGATGTCAGTTAGAATCACTTTCTTGATGTTGATGTCAATCTGATAGGATAAGTTGATGGGTTGATATTTTTCTCTCACGATCTAGAGAGCCAAAACAATGATTTTCCTTCCTCAAGTTCTAGAGTTGGGAGATTTGATGCACTCAAGATGAGCCAATGGATGATAGGTTAACTTGATTGACGTTAGATGATTACTTGGATGATTTGACTAATTGATATTTGATACATGATATGATTAGATGTTTTGATGATATGGAGTTGATTGGATTTTCTCATGATGCAAAATTATGGATTGATAGAAGGGTCATTTGTTGGTGTAGGTGCAGGTATAGATTTAGGTGATGGATAGAGTTAGGTTGCCCCTAGTTGATCAGCATGATTGAATATTAATGATTTCCTTGATGAAGCATGGATCATTTGATAGATCATGATTTACATGTACTTGTATCTTGAGGATGTTGATGTACCTTTGATGATTGGATTGAGAAGGATTTTTGATGATGGATATTTCAGACATTGATGATGTTGATCAATACTTTGACTATATGGATGGACCTTTGATGATGTATATTTCCTTGATTTATTCTACTATAGACATTGATGATGTACCATTGATGATATCATTGATCATTTGATGTATCTTGATTTGGTCTTTTGATGATAATAACTTCATCCCCTTTCTATTTTCTCTTTTTCAAATCTATTTTCAAGCTAAGAAAGGCAAATACCTTAAATGCATTTAATCTAGGATGTATGCAACTAACTGTCACTATTCAGAATTTGGAAGCTTATTTTCATCATTGAGCAATTTTTGGAATCCCATTTTAGTACAACCATCACTAGTTCAACCATGATGATATGAATACATCTTTCCTCGGATTTTTGCAATTTCAAGTAAATAGAAAAAGAATTGATTCCTTTCATATACAAATGTCCTCGATGATTCTTTGATGATCATGTCATTAGACGGATTCGCTTACTGTTATGAATCAACATGACAAGCACTCAAGAAGAAATCAAGAAAATATCATGTCTTCATTATCACTCATCTAGTCAACCATCATCTATTTGCTAAAAAGACATGATTTCACCAATCAAGTAATCACTTTGAACATTTTTGCTTTTGTTTGTAGATCCATATTTCAAAAACTTCATCCACTTTGATCCTTAGTTATGTTTAAGCCTTTTAGATTTTGATCTAATTTGTTGTTTGAAGATTTTTTATTTTTTTTTATTAAGCTTTTTAGATTTTGATTTGATCTGTCAAATGTTTTTGTTTAGATCAAGTGTTTGGATGTTGAAATGTAATATTGATCAATAAGTTCAAGTGTGGCAATTTTTCAATTTTGATGCAATGATTTTGAGCCAACTTGTGTCTATTTTGATAAGCTCATTGAATTTGGATTGGTGCCCCTGGTTTGATTTAGCCAAGATCATGCTTTATTGGGCAATGCAACTTTTGAGTGTTTATTTATGATTTGCAATTTTTTTATTTTTGAATTTTTTTTTTTTGGTTTTTTAAAGATTTTTTATGTTTTTGGATGTTTAGAGATTTTTTATGTTTTTGAATTTTAGATATTTTTTATGTTTTTGGATTTTTTAGAGATCACTAGTTCTCAAACAAGATCACAATGAATTTGTCCCCAATGTTTAGCAAGGTATAAGACATGAAAGATGGATTTGCAAACTAATGATTCACCAATGAATAGGCAATGATGGATGAAGCAAGTGTGTTACCCATAGGACCATCTCCTCAAGATTATCCAAGCTAGGGAAAAATAATATCTCAATATAGGCCAATGATGTGGTGTTGGATAGCATATGGAATAATGACCTGGTGTCATGACAATGGTCCAAAGGAGTGGACATATCAAGAGACTTTTTCAAACATTATTTGACGTTTATTTTATTTTATTCTTCAATTGGATCAAAATTAAGGGATCAATGTGGATAGGATCACACAATCATGATAAAGGGGTGGTGAAGGCTATGAGTGAATGGTTTGGGATAATGGGAAGGCTTCTTAGGAATAATGAAGGTGGTTTTAGGACTAGCAAGATCATGATAAGGTAGCATGAATGCAACAAGTGAATAGGTTGATGGATAGGATAACTCGTGTCAAGATACTTAATGCTCATAGATATGTTCAACCTTGTCAAAATAAAAGGTGAAAGATGTAATATGGATGCAACTGAGATCAATGGTAGAAAGATGGAGGGTATGATGGATGAAACTTTCCCCCAAGTGTAGAGTGCAAGAGAGAGGAATTATGCATGATGCCTATTTTCTAGGTTTTCATCATGGTACTTGTCCAAGATGCCACAAGAAGTGGTTTTCACCATAGGATGGATTTCTTTTCTTTTATTTTTCTTCTTTTCTTTTTCTTTTTTCTTTTTTTCTCTCTTTCTTTTTTTTTTTGGATGGACTCAAGCCTCATGCTCTTTGGATACTCCTTGAAAAGGTATGATATGATGAGCCAATGCTTTTGAAAGGTATGCTCAAAGATGTTGATATGGTGATGGAAAGGTGATATGGTGGATAAGGTAAAGGGTGGCTAAATATTTATGCAATGGATTGGATAATGGAAATGGAAGGATAATGAATGAGAGGATAATAATTATTTCCATATGTGGGCGTGAAAAAGGGAATGGAAGGATAATGAATAAGAGGATAATAAGAATTATCAAGATCAACATCGATACACACCTTGAAGGGTAGTGGAATAATGGAGGAAAAATGGGTGAAATAGCTTGGGATTTCAATGTAAGAGAGGATACGGATCTTGGGACACAAGGACTCAAAATGGATGGATGAGATGGAATATGTTTGGGAGAATGTGAAGTGGAAGCCTTTGGAAGCTTGAATGTCAACTTTGATTTCTCTTTCATTTGTAAGTCCTTCAAAAGTGACTTGGGAATCCACACTTTCTTTGATTTGTCTTTCCTTTTGGATGCTTTAGAATTCATTTCTTCAATGAGGGATTTAGGAACCCACATTTTCTTTGATTTTTCTTTTTGCTTGATGGACCTTTGTGGTCTCTTCAATTTTTCTTTTTTTCTTTCATTCACCTGTCAATTAGATGGGACATGGTACTCTTCCTACATAAGTGGATTCTTGGATTTCTTATTTTTAAGTTTCACATCCAAACTACTTCCAAAGGACTTGGGATTGGTGGATAAATAAGGTTGATATGGCTAGTTCATATGGATGGTCTGATATGGAGGATTCACATGGATGGGTGCTTGGTTTCTCAAGTATGTATGTCTTTGTTGATCTTGATACATGGTAAGGTAAGGAGATGGTGGGATAGGGATGGTAGGAAAGTTTGATGGAGGAATGTAAGGGCCCAATATGGATTTGGAGGATGCATAAGGTTTCAAGTTAGGGATATAGGGACCAAGGATGGATTTGGAGGATGTATAAGGTTTCAAGTTTGGGATATAAGGACTAAGGATGGATTTGGAGGATGTATAAGGAATATGCTTATGCATAAATGGAGGTAAATGGGATGTGGGATGGATATCAACATCTTTCCTTTGAGTTGCATGGCCAAGGCTTTTGTCTTTTGGATTTATCTTTGTGCCAATAGGCTTATATGTAGCTTTGATAGGAGTGACTTTGATAGGAGTAGTTGAATCTTGAGATAGATATGGAGGCTTATGAAAAGTCAATGTTGGGGTACTTTGATCTTGACAAGGATCTTTTGATAGCCTAGGAAGAATACTTTTCTTTTGATTTTCAATAAGTTCATTAGAGATGGAAGGAATACCTTGATCTTGCTTAGGAGATGGGTATGATATAGGAGGTGAAGGAATATGGGGTGTTTGAAATGGAAGAAAATCTTCTTGAAATAAATTGAAGGGTATGAAGGATTCATCGTGGGATTATTGGGATATGGGACTTTGGTCAAATATAGGATAAGGAGGGATATTATCTTGATCTTGATCCTTCATAATATTTGTTTCTTTGCAATTTTGATTAGTCTCTTGACATGAGGCACTTCTAAGGACAATGTAGGATTTTGGATGTTCACATGGGATTCTTGAAGGGATGATGGATGTTCATTTGAAATAGGTACAATAGGCATTGTAGCACATGAAGGCTTGGGGTGTATAACCTTTGAAACATGGAATAAGTTTGTAGCAAGATGTAGATTAGCTTGGATATCTTTTAGAGGTAGCCCTTGAGGGTATACATAGTCATTATGAAAACTGTTTGGGTCTTTGTTTGATGGAGGACTATTGGATAGCTTTGCTTCTATATGAAATGGAGGAATGGTGGAATAGGTGAAAGCTATAAGAGGACCACTACTAGACATGTGTTCATAAGTTTGATCTTGCTTGAGAGTAGTATCTTCATTAGATGAGTCATTAGAATCTTCAATTTCAAGTAAGTCATCATCAATAAGATTTTGGATTTTATGTTTCAACTCCATGCAATATGAAGTTTCATGCTCATTATGCCTATGATATGCACAATAGTTTCTCAAAAATATAAAACCACATGAAGTGATTTGAGGCAACGTGATGAGATCATTTTGAAGGAGTTTTTCCAAAGCTGATTTGTATGAAATTTCCAAAGGAGTAAATGATCTATCCCAAGGATATTTGGATGTATTTATGTTTTTCAAATATTTTTCATATGATGAATATTGTTGAGATGGGACTTATTCCTCTTGATTACCTTAATCAAAGATGAGATTCTCTTGATACTTTGAAATAGGTTCTTCATCAAATATTGGTTTATCATTAGGATATTCTTGATCAAATATAGGGTTTTCATGATGTTCTTTTTTATCAAATTTTGAATTATCAAAGATATGGCATTAATGCTGTTTTTCTTGATCATAGAGGTAAGGAAACAATGTTCTTAATGAGAATTGGTTGGATAATGTTTCCATTTCTTTTTCCATTTCTTGAATTCTTGTGAATAGAATATCCTTTTGAATCTTTATTGTTAATTGATTTTTGGATCTTAATGGATTTTTTCTTTTTGTAATCAAAGACCTTTAAGCACAACACAATAATTTTATCAATTATCACAAGAAATTCTTCCAAGCAATCTACCTTAGGTCAAATTTGGCTTTTAAAATGGCTCTAATGACGTAGGCTTGCTAATTTATCAAGGATTTAGTATGGATTCTGTTCAAAATGGACACTAAAATTTCATCCTCCAAGTATATTAGGAGGATTCCCACCACCGGTATGTCAGAGTTTTGTGCAATCCGTGAGGACTACTCAAGGAAGTTTGAAAATTTAGTATCCTTTTGTCACACACCCAATTAAGGATGTATGTGTTTTGTTTTATAGTGGGTTGGATTCTCATAGCAAAAGCAAGCGTATCCCACTTTGGGTTGTCCCTCTCACCAGCCCTTTTAAGGAAAATCTTGGGAGGCGAGCCCAACTAAAGTTCTAGCATGGTATTCTCTTTTAAAAAAATTTAGCACTTTTTAACACACATACTTAACAAGGTTCAATTTCCAACCCACTAACTAATGAGAATCGAGTATTGCTACTCTTTTCTACAAACAAGGGGTTTTTCAATTAAGTGTTTGGTTTATTCCTTTAAGCTATCCAAATTACTAGATTTTGAAAGGACAAAGCCACAATTTAAGCACGCAAATCACCAAGTTTTAAGGCTTACCTTTCCTTGTAGATAACAAAAGTTAGGGGCATTTTTGAGTGATTTTTCCATTTTTAGCTTACCTTGGCTATAGTTCCTTTCCAATGTGCTTTTCCTCCAACAAAGTTAGTCAACAGAAATAGCCACAATGAAGGAAACCAAAAATGAAATTGAAGAAGCAAATAATGAACTGAATCTAAGGCCTTATTTGCAAATTTTGAGAAAAACTTGAATTAAGGTGAGAAAATCCAATTAAGTGAAACAAACTTAGTTTTATATGCTTCTACAACTTTAAGATAGTTCTCATAAACTTGATTTTCCTCTTGTGAATCCTCAAGGACTGATTTGATGTGAGCAAAGTTCTCCTTGATTTTTTTTGTCAAAGCTTTGCCTTCTTGATTGAATCTACTCTCTAGTTGTTTTTTTATTGTTTTTGTGATCAGACATCCTGCAGAGTCATAAAATCATTTTACCACAGTCAGATAATGAAAATTCACAGTTGCTACAAAAGCATTGTTGTAATGCTTAAAAGCACTATTTTACTGCTTAAAAGTGTTGTTAATCTGATTAAAAGCATTATTTAAAGTTTGACAGTAAGCTCAAAAGTGCACAAATTACTAGTAAAAGCGCTACAGAATTGATCAAAGGTGGTAAAAATAAAGTAAAAGCACTAATTAAATGCGTAGAAGTGCTCGGTGGTTAGGGAAAAAGTGCTACTTAAATCGGTGAAAGTGTTGTTAGAAATTAAGACAGAAGTCAGAAGGATTAAACGTATTGTTAATCGGTGTAAAGGTGCACAACTTCATCGTAAAAGCATCGATATAGTGCTCAGAAGCATCGTTTAACTATGTAAAAGTGCCTTTTGAGCTCTCAAAAGCATTGTTTCCTAAAAAACCCAAGAGTTAAACATGCAAAAAATTGATAAAAATGAAAGAATTTTGAGCGATTAGTAAAGTGAAGCATTCGGCCCAATGGTGGGTGCCATTTTCTGTACAAGGAAATGTACCTTCATAGAATTAGTATTGAGAAATAAATGAAATAGAAACTAAATAAACCATAATATAGAAACTATTTAGCAAATGAAAGATCAATTGAGCATCCTATGGCTCTCTATCTAAGAGTGTTAATAGAAGCTCTCAACAAGCTACCATTAATGACAGTCCTAGAATGAGAAATGATAAAGATTAAGCTAAAGCTAAAAATTATATTCAAATTGAATGCTAATTAAGCTCTTCAAAGGCTTTTATAGCTATAAAATGCAAGAGGTTCTATGCAATTCTCAGATTTGTGATTATGAATTATAAGGATTTTGGTCTTCCTTTTATAGATTTTCCCAATGGTAGGGGATGTAGTGTAGTTGATCATGATTAAGCCTTGGTTGAGTCTTTGGTTCCACCCTTTGAAGACAAAGCAAAATTTGTGTCCTCAAAGCTTGGGACAAGTAGACAAGATCAATGGACAAGATTCCCTTTCACTTTGAGTGATTGAGATTGAATTTAGCTTGATCCATGTGAATGCCTTTCCTCAAATCCTATTGGTTGATTGAATTTCCTCCCTTTTTGGGTTGTTGAGAAAAATAAGGATTTATTAATTATTTTAAATTCATTTGTTTAGCAATGTACCCCTTGGATGGGTTGAATTTGATTTAATCCAAAACTATACAATTAATTGATTTAATTGTACTTTGATTTGATTTCATTTGATAAAATTGCTCTCAATTTTGATTTATCTCAAACTAAGACTTGATTTTAATTTTGATTGGCTAATTATGCATTGTGATTCATTTGACTTGATTTATCATTAAATTTTATTTCTCCATTTTTCATTGATTATAGTTCTTTTCCATCATGAGGTCAAATCTCACTCTCTTGTACTAGATTTTCTTTCTGCTAAGTTCTAGAGACAACCTACAATCACACTAAGGCTTCATAAAAATAGTAATAGAATTCTTTTTACCTTAGTAATTTAGTTAATTGAAGGAATTTTTATAACAAGTATTCATGTCATTGAAGTTGTTTAGTGCCATAATTATCCTAAATTGATTATAATTTTAATGGGATTTATAGTTTATCTCTTATTTTTTAGCACATTAATCATCAATTCGGAAATCCTAATGAAGACTCAATTTGTAAGCATTCTCTTTATTTATAGCATTGCCTTTGTGTTCTTTTAAATGATAAAAATGGCGAAGATAAAAAATAATGCAAAATTTTTTATGGTATTATCTGTTAGGATTTTAGGCATTTAGTTTTTAGTTTGTATTTTTTAGGCTTTATTAAGGTAGAGTCCTTGATTCACTTTCAAGAATGATGACTAGGAGACGCGTTTCTTATTTGGGGATTATATCTATTATTCACCACTATCCTTGGCCATTCATCATGACTGTTACCTATCAAATTTCCCTCTCACTTCATAATGACTGAGATCGTTTAGCACTATTGTTCTTTGTCATCGGCACTTTCATTTATTTTACCTCTACATTGTTATCACTGCTCATTGTTGCTCTCCCTCGTCAAGATGACTTTTATCTACTTTTTTTTTGTTGCACTGTATTTCTTTTTCTTGATGTTCTTGGAGGTGTACATTATAATTCTAGAGGACTTATCTAGCATTTGTAAGTAGGGTACATGATCTTAAATAAGGTTCAAATGCCACTTCTTTGTTGACTATGATTTTTTTTCTTATTTCCAATACTATCATATGGGAATTGTGCTCCTTCAAAATAGTCCCATTAGTTGTAATATACTTTTCTACATTGAGATCTACCATTTATTTCCCTACTCCATATTAAAAATCTACAAAATGAGTTAATATTAAGAGGCAACCTCTAAGAAAATGTTGAAATTCTCTTAGTACAATAAAATCACATTTGATTAAGATAAAATTTCAACCTTCCAAATAATTAGGTCCAATGGTATGAACTTGGAAATGTTAAAGTATTTTCACTATGGAGGCCTTAAGCTTCCCTCCTTTGCATAAAAACATGTTGATGGCCCATGTCCTCATACTATGTACTTGGATTATTGTAGTTGTTCTTGATCTAATCTACTAGAAGCCTTAATTTCTATTTATCTCATCCATTGGAATGTCTTGTTTGTCAAGAAAACCTACATGTTTCTTTAAAATGATATTCATAATGATAGTTTAAGTGTTCACATTTACCCTTTTTTTAATGAGAGCTTGAATCCTTTGTTCTCCATGGCAAGAATGCATTGATAATACTCTACCTTTTTTTCTTGACTTGTCATTGAACAATCAATAGGAAAATGCATGGAAACATGTTAACATATGTGTGTTCTATCTTATATGAGCTCAAGATTATATCCTTCTAGCATCATAAATTATTGGATTACGGAGAGGGGGGGTGAATCAGTAATCCCTAATTCTAAATACCAAAAAAACTTTTCTTTGATTAAATTGGTAATAACTCAGTAAATCAAACTTTACTATTTACCAACAATAGTTAAAAAACTATAAAAATCAATAAATCATTCAAACAAATCATGCATCGCATGTAGTACCAGTATTTAATGTGGAAACCTAGCTTTGGGAAAAAACCATTGTGGGAATTGTCACCCACTAAGAAAATACTCTTTTGAAGTACACCTGGTTAAGAGCCAATCTGGCTAAAGATTACAATGCACACTATTAGGTGTGACCTGGTTAAGGGATATACCTCATATTTGTTAGGATCTTCACCCTGTTAGGAGTGCCATGGTTAGAGGGCTTCAAACAATCTTTAGAATGTTACCTTTTTAAGGATTTTACAATAAGACTTATCTCCACTCTGTTAAGAGATTTCTCTATTACAAATGCTAGTAAGCAACAGTAAATAAATTAACTTATAGATTTTCAACTATCTTTGCTTAATCAGATCCTTTGTGTGCTCTTTTATCTTCACTTCAATTCTTCATTATCCATTGGCTTCAACACTTCATCAAGTCTTTCTATCTGACTCGGAATCTCTTTGTTCCTTCTTCACTGTATCAGTCAGTGACCCTTCAACTATTCAATTTTCCAACCATTTTTTCATACAAATTCATCCTTTATATAGATAATTATTGTCTCTTAATCTCCTCTATTATGTTTTCCTTTAGTCAATCTTAACCATTCAATTCATTATGCCTTGAATTTGGATCTCAGTAACACATTTTCTTTTCACCTAAGAACTTGACCTTTCTTAAAACTTGTTCCATCTACTTTAACCATTTAGATCTAAGTTTTAGATCTTCATCTTGAATTTTTTTGTCTATAGATATATGTAACTAACTTTCCTTGTCATCATGATCATCCATCTCATCATAGCTAATCATTACATTCTAATTAAATCCTTATTTAATATATGTTCCTTGCTCGGTGTCCTCCATTTATATTTTGGTTAACCTCACTCAGTGCCTAAACCTTTCCTTTATGTTCGGTGCCTTTGCTTATTTTGCCTTTATAGAGTTACTTCATTTTTACCTTTTACCTTTACCGAGTGACATATCTTGCTCAGTAGCCAAAAACTCTTTTGATTACCGACTTGACAAATCTTTATCATCATGCTTTACCAACTTAACATAATCATATGTTAGGTAGAAAATAATTATATCAATATAATCTAATTAGTGTCTAATCTATATCAGTTTCCCATTTATGTTCTTCAACTTCACAACATCTCATTTCTTCTTCTTAACTCATTAAACTTATATCATTATCGAACGATATGGCAACATAATATAAACTAGAAATCAATTGTTTGACATCAATGATAGGATAATAACTAATTTAACCTTTCTACTATCATGTATTCCTCTTATCTTGGTCAATCTTCATCATCATCACCATCAAATAATCAATCTTCAACATTACTATTAGTTATGGTAACAATCTCCCTGTTTGGCATTGATGGCAACACTAACAATATTCAATGTTCAATTGATGATGGTAATACTTCATTTTCATGCATATTCTCCCTCTGAGCTTTAGCTTTTCCTTTTTTGTACTTGATCTTTCTCTAAAATCTTTCTCCCTCTATCAGTAGTAGTCTTCTTTATTGTTCCACTTTGACAATTTCCTTTTCTGATCTTTATTTTTCATCTTTCACTGCAATATCATTTCTGATCTATTCTCCCTTAGTGATCAATTGACTTAATCTCCCTCTTTAACAATAATGCCAAATACATACAAACTTCTCAAATCATACCTCAAATGTATAAATCTCTCATTGTGGTTGTTAGAGATTTTTCTTTCACCCTCTGATTCTAAGAGAGACAGTGAGAACTAGACATGGGATTTCTATCTGATTAGCATGAATCTACGTCTTCCTGCAAATTGGAGGACAAGAAAAGACTAATGTTGACAAGGTCTACAAACCTTCTACACTTTGATATCCACACACTCAGGCGGGTGTACCTAATTCAAACATGAATCTGCATTTATGATAACTTATTTATGACACAACCTCTACTTATGCAGGCAAAGAAAGTGGATAGTTCTCAAAACCGTAAGATATAGGAGTCAACACTCAACCAGTCTTATGCAAGATCCCAATTACATAAGTGTTCTAAGAACTACGAAAATGGAATAGGTGATAAGGATAAATCCTTCTTCTCTTTGAGTTCAAGACTCAGGCAGGCTAACCTAGGATTCATTCTTCAAAGAATCACCAATTACATTGTATTATGCAAATAAAAACTATTGACATTACATGCTCTTCAAAAAGAAAGTAAATGTTCATTTATTTTAGATTTTGATGATGAAAGATGCAAAGACAAGCAATTACCACTACCTTATTTATTGAGCAACAGAGTCAAATGAATGCATATCCCCTAAAACTCTCTAACTCCAAACACATGAAACCCAAATTAACTACCTTACAGATCATTCTCTCACTCCTCTACCCAAACATCAAATTCATACACATTTGCTAAATTCTCATAATTGTGCCAAAGATTTATTCACTCCTTGAGAGAAACTAAGAACACAGATTCACATTTACCTTATAACCAGCATATCAGATTGCTATACAAACTAATACACAAGAAAATAAATCAATACACATGAAGACATCACCAATATAGGATTGGGATTCCACTATTTTTCATTAAAATTCTTCTGGTTCAATACAAACATAAAACCATAAAAACCACAAAAATAAGGGCTAAAAAAGCCAACATATTGCCTCTGCAGTGATTATTCCATCATCCCCAAAAATAAGATTACACCTGCTATTTATAGCTAAAACCATCTTGGAATCCTTAAAAGAGTAAGGATGCAACAAGCTTTGGATGGTTTAGCCCTAAACCTAAAACAAAGAAGACAAAAAATATAATTGAGGCCCTCAAGAGGTGAGAAGACAAAAACTTTTTGATGACTCACTTGATATCTGATCTGTTGTACCCTCTACAAGACATTCCTGGGAAATTACCTTCCTTCCTTCTGAGAAAATCAAATCAACAATGAAGGCCTTGGAAGAATCAATAAATTTGATCTCACCCATTAATCAAAGAAAAATATCTGCAAGGCAACCAAGTTGCAAGAAATCAGATTCTCCCCCCTTTGTTGGATCTGCAAATCAATATTGTCTGAAATGAAATATCTCCACCAAATTTTGATCTTAGATACATACAAAAGTCATTACTTCTCTCACCAATTTGAGAAAATCTGATTTTAACCACCGCCATTGCATTCCTCGTCTTCTCCTGTTTTTGAAAACATATTATATGCCCATATTTGGTTAAAAAATGAGTCTCCAGGCATTAATTCTCTGAGCACACTCTGCCATTTAAATTTTTGAATTTATCTCTAATGTCTGAACTATATCACATTTTAAACCTTTTTGCATTTTAAATTTGACTTTTTTCCTCAAACCTCTCTAGAATGTGACACGTGTCATGATGTGATTGGATGCTCAGACCTTAACCTTGGGTTATCCACCTATCTAGAGATCAAGCGAATGCATTGTTCTCTAGATCTCTGAATTTTCTTTTAACCTTGGGTTAAATTTGGAGATTGGGCGACTGAGCTTTAGTCTCTAAATCTCTAAATCATCTGGAGACTAGGCGACCACGGTAGTCTCCAAGTCTTTGAATGCTCTTATGGCGACCTGGAGACTAGGGCAATCTCCAAGTCTCTGAATCATTGGGAGACTACGCGACCAGGGCGGTCTCCAAGTCTCTGAATGCTCTTTTGGTGACCTGGCGACCAGGGCAGTCTCCAAGTCTCTGAATCATCTTTGCACAACCTCAAAATAGGCTACTTTAAAACTGCATTCCCACATTCATGAAAACTGAATAAAATGCAATCAAAAGAGGCCTGGTAAACTGATCAAATGGATTGGTAGAGACTTGGAAATCATTAGGCAAGGTCACTTCAAGGTTTACAATATGGAACATCTCTTAATTATGCCTGACCTTGAACCGGGTGTGAACTAGGAAACCTCAAAGTAGGCCATTCAGAAAACTGGATAAAGCACACTCAAAGATTTTTAACAATCTACAAACGGAATGACACTGGCAAATAGGTCAAACAAGAACATGGGGGGCTAAAAATTAGCATGAACACTCTCTCTCATGCCTACAGCATGATGCAACAACCCGCATGTTATAAAAACCAACTGGGCAAAAGATGCACTTCCTCAAAGTGGGCCATTTAGTGAAAATCAGGAAACACATTTAATGCAGATTTTGTGAACACCCTTAAATGACCACTTCAAGAATATGTCAGAACTGAAAACTGGGACCTAAAACCTATTACATATGTCAAATGATAGGTGATAAACACCCTATACAAGTGACACATCATGGAACTCAATATGCCCTATTTTCAATGCACTCAAACTAGGCATCTTAAAATCATTTTTAAATGCAATTCTGACACTTAGACAAATTTTGAAAATGGACTCAAAAACATAGACTGGATTTTTGAGCTCCAACAATGGTCATAAACTTTGTTTTCACAACTTTAGGCTTCACCTAAAGAGTGAACACTAGCATCAACTCACAAGATAGATATTCTATTGAATACTTGAATTGATGCAACATGCGTCATGCCTTAATGAACATTGGATAGGGGAAGAACCCCTAACTTACATAATAGATACTCAAAAGCATCCTTCAATAATGGTTTTGTAAATATATCAGTTATCTATTCTTTAGATTTCACATACTCTAATGTCACAAGCTTATCTTGCACTTGCTCTCTCAAGTAGTGATACTTGATGGATATATGCTTTGTTTTTTAATGCATCATCGTATTCTTTGATATATTAATAGCACTGGTATTATCACAATAAATTGTAACTAGATCAGTAATCTCTTCGTGCATACCTTCCAATAATTGTTTGATCCATACAATGTTAGAGCAATTCATAGCTGCAACAACATACTCAGCTTCGGCAATAGATTGTGAAATACAACCTTGTTTCTTGCTTAACCATCTCACTAGTCTTTCTCCTAAAAATAAATATCTGCCACTAGTGCTCTTTTTGTCATCAATATTTTTAGCCCAGTCAACATCAATATATACCTTTAGATCAAAATCTCCTCCTTTTTTGTATAACAAACCAAAATCTTCAGTCCCTTTCAGATATCTAAATATCCTTTTCACTGCAAACATATGTGTCTCCTTTGGGTTTGCAGAAAACCTTGCAACTATCCCAATTGAATGTGCAATATCTAGTCAATTATGGACAACATATTGTAGTTTACCAATCATGGATCGGTAAAGTGTCTCATTTACTTCCTTAGTGTCATCTTCCTTTGATAATTTACAACCAGTAGCCATCGATGTTCCAGCTGATTTTGATTCTTCCATATTGAATATTTTTAGGATCTCCTTGATATACTTAGATTAAGTTATGTAGATCCCATCCTTTACTTGTTTAATTTGAAGTCCAACTAAGAATTTAATCCCTCATATTATAGACATCTCTAATTCCTTTCTTTATTTCCTTAGAAAATGATTTAGACATTATCTCATTTCCACCGAATATAATGTCATCAACAAATATCTCAGCAATCAAAATTTTATCACTACTATCACATTTCATGTATAAATTGTTATTATCACTAGTCCTTTCAAATATAATATTGATTAAGTAAGAGTGTAATCTTTCATACCATGCTCGGGGTGCTTGCTTCAATCCATAGAGTGCTTTGTGTAGCTTGCAGACCTTATCCTTATCATAATTTTGAAAAATTCCTTCAAGTTGTTCAATGTAGACTTCTTCTTTAAAAATTTCATTCAGAAATGTAGACTTAACATCCATCTGATAAACTTTAAATCCTTTATATACAACATTTGAAAGTAATATCCTTGCACCTTTTAATCTAGCAATAGGAGCAAAAGTTTCACCATAGTCAATACCTTCTTCTTGTGCATACCCTTTGCAAACTAACCTTACTTTATTTCTGATCACATCTCCTTTCTCATTGAGTTTATTTTTTAAAATTCATTTTGTTCCAATCACATTCTTGTCTTTGGGTCTCGGTACTAGTGACTATGTGTTGTTATTTTCAATCTAATCAATTTATTCTTTCATAGCATTCATCCAATCTTCATTTCCTAGTGCATCCTTCACTAATCTTGGCTACAATTCAGAAATCAAACATGTGTTATCCTTCAACTCACTTCTTGTCATGACTCATGTGTTCTTGTCTCCAATAATTCTACTCACTAAGTGGTGTCTTCTCACATATTTTTCTAATACAAGATCAGTAGACTGTTCATTATTATTTTCATCTCTCGATGGAGGCTCATCTTTCTCATCGGTTCCTTCTTGTTGTAGCTCGATTTCTTCAACCAAATTACCTTCTTGTACATAAATAAATCTTTTGTAATCCTCGGGTTCCTTTTTGCTATCATCTTCATTATTTTATGCAAATTCATCAATCCTTACATTTGTACTTTCAACAATTTTGTTAGTAGCCTTTATCAAAATTTATATTCTTTGTTCTTTGATGAATAACCGAGGAATTTACATTCATCTCCTTTAGAGTCAAACTTTTCATTTCTAGCATCTTTCAGTATATAACACTACTTCCAAAAAATTTAAAGTAACTTACATTCAGTGTGTGACCAAACCAAAGTTCATAATGTGTCTTGTTGGTTTCTTTCTTCAACTATGCTTGGTTGAGTGTGTATACAACAATGCTTATGGCTTCTCTCCAAAATATTTGTGCAACTTATTTATCAATTCACATTGTTCTAGCATAGTCAACTATGGATCTATTCCTTCTCTTAGCTATCCCATTTTTTTGTGGAGACAACGATGCAGATACTTGTCTTTTGATGTCATTCTCATTGCAGAAGATAGTAAATTCATCAGAGATAAATTCACCTCCTCTATCTGATCTCAAACACTTAGTTATTTTCTTGTTTTCCTTTCAAATCCTGATTTATACCACTTGAACATTTGGAATGCATCAAATTTTTCTTTTAAAAATATAACATACATCATTCTTGAATAATCATCAACAAACAAAACAACATATCAATCTCCATAATAGCTTTGAATTCTAATAGGACCACAAAGATCAGTGTGAGCTAATTCCAAAATACCATTGGTAGAGTAATATTTACTTGAGAAGCTTGACTTAGTCATCTTACCAATTTGACATTCCTTGCACATAGTTTTATTAGGTTTGCTTAATCTTGGTAGACCTCTGAGTCTATTATTTTTACTCACTTTAATCATGTTATCAAAATTCACATGAAAGAGTCTCTTATTATTGGAACTAAAACTGATGAACTAATTAGAGAACAAAATGGGAAAAATTTATGATGATCACCGAGATATTAAGGTTTATGTGATACATTAGATGAGTTGTTATATTGTCATTGATGTCAACTAGTTTTGATTTTACTTATCATGGTAGTTGCAAACATTTGGAGGAGGTGATGTTGGTGAAGGAAAGGAGATATTACCATGAAGATGAGATGTATGAGTAAGATATGATTAAGGTATTCATTAGGAAACTTATTCAAGATTCTATGACAATATAATAGTGATTTGATTGGTTGACATGATTTTGTTAAGTATTGAAGATCAAGAATGTACAAGTTAAGTTGGTTGGTATATGAAGAACTTAGTATACACTGAGAAAATGTAGTGTATACTGAGTGTGGTATTAACCGAGCAGGAAGAAACTGACATATCACAGTATTGACCGAGTAGGAGAAATAAATAAGAACATGTGATTGCCAACATGAGATGATGAGCTAGACAAATTTGGAAGATTCCAAGGATAAAGATAAAGTTTTTTATGAAGATCTACATATGGAAAATTTAAGGATGATCAGATGATGAAGATTGAAAATGTTTTAAGGTACAAGTTCTGAGGAAGGTTAAATCAATGATGGAGATTAAGAGGCAAAATCTATGGCTGAAAATAAAATAGTTTATCATGTCTATATAAGGAGATAATAAATTCAAAGAGAGAATCGCGCATGAGAGAAAAGATTGCATACATGCAAAGTTGGTCAGACAGGTTAAAGTAAGAACCAAGTGATTCTGCAGACAACACCAAGCACCTAAAGGAGATAATCGAGTAAAATAGAGTTAGAGAAAGAAGGAGATAACCGAGAATAATAGAGTTAGAGAAATAAGGAGATAACCGAGCATAACAGAGTTAGATGAAGAAGGAGATTAAAGAGATTATGATGACCAGAGTTATATTGAGCTTAGCATAGATCTGAAAATGAGAAAAGGAAGTTTAAATTGAATCAGGTCATATACTGTTTCTTTCTAACCATTGCTATAGACAAAATCTCTTAACCGAGTGTGACTTAACCGTCTTTATTTCTTTATTGGCATTCTATGAATGTTACTTATTTTCTTTTTGACCCAAGTGAATGTATGGTCACAAAGAATTGTTAGTGTTAAATCCTCTAACAAGGTCACACCTTATAGTGTGTTTTGTAACCTTTAACAAGGTTGGCTCTTAACTGAGCTCACTTCAAAAGAGTGAAAATATTTCGGGTACCGGTCCTAGGTGGTTTTTCCTTAATAGGATTTCCACATTAAAAATCAAGTGTTAAATGTGTATGCATGTAATGTTTTGATATTTACTTTACACATTATAGTAACTAGTTAGATCGGTATATGTTAACTACTAGTTAGTTTACATTATCCGACAGTCGGTTAATTAATCAGTAAAGCACAGTCATGTTATTACTGAGTTGTTTAGTTTGTTGTTGAAGTTGGTATTATACATCTGAGAGGAATTTGAGAACCGTAGGATAATTAAACATAATTGATTCACTCCCCTCTTAGTTATCTAACACTTATGCCATAGCCATACATCTTCAACTTTAGTAAATAAGTAACTCTTTGAAAAAGTATCAAGATAAAATAAATTACCTTTAGATTTTTCCCCTGTTCCAATTAAATCTCCATCAGTACCATAAATTTTCACCTTTCTATTCTGAAATTCCAGTTGATGGCTAGTATTGTTCAGTTGTGTAACACTCAATAGATTATAGTTTAGTCCTTTTACCCAATATGCATCATTACATTTCATGTTTTCATTCAATACAATGGATCCTTTACCTTTCACTGAGCATGGAGCATCATTACCAAATTTGAAAAATCCTCCATCATACTCTTCTAGGTTCTCAAATTTGTCAATATCACCACTCATATGATGTTAACATCTACTATCAATAATTCATGGGTCAAGTTTACTTACATGAGAAATAAGTTATTTTTCATCTTCATACTTTTCTTCATTTGGTTCTTCCTTTACTACAACATAGACAACTTCATATCCTTCTTCAGTATCATCAGATTCATCATTAGTTACATCTTCCTTAGCTAGGTAGCAAGACTTCTTACCTTTGTCCTTGTAATCTCTAAATCTTTGGTGTCAATTATCTCTTTTGTCATTATTATCATTCTCGTCATTGTCAGGACATCTAGATGTAATATGACCAATTTTATTACAATTAAAATATTTCAAAGGTAATTTGTCTTTGTACTTTCCTTTACCTCTCGGTAGTCTTCTAGCTAGCAGTGCCTCTAACTCTTCTTGTTCTTTTTCCTCATTCAAGAACACTATCATATTCATTTCCATGTGAACTACTATGAATCTCTTTGTCTTTTATTGATGTACTAATACTTAGAGATGACTTGAATATAGTTTCAATGGTCGATAGACTATTATCATAATTACTTAGCTCAAATGCAGTTAGCTTATCGATTAGGGCTTCAAGAGTAACAACATTGTTCAGTATAGATCTCAATTCCTAAATAGAAGATACTATAATAACTTACTTAGAAAAAGAGTTCTTATAATTTTACTTACCACTTCTTTATTAGTCAAAGTTCCACCAACACCTCTAATGGAACTCACAACTTCCTTGATTTTGTTGTTATATTGTGTGATGTTCTCTTCATCCTTCATCCTCATTTCATCATACTTCCCCCTGAGACTATCAACCTTGCTCTTTAGTACATGTTGATCTCCTCCATATATAAGTGCAAGCCTATCCCACATCTCTCTTAAATTAACACAATCCTTAACATCATTGAATTCAACATCATTAAGGGAAGAAGCAATCTCTATCATAACTAAGTTGTGCTCCTACTTTTCTCTTGTTTGATCCACTGTCATAGGTCCGGGAGGTGGCGGAGTGTATTCATTAGTCAGAAGATTTGGTTAAAATTCTCCAATCCCAAATAGATACAATCGCATCCTACTTTTCCATGTTGAGAAACTTTCCTTATTCAACTTAGGTACTTCTCCCCTATACATCTTCAGATTTTTTACTCAAGTATTTTAAAATTATCTCTTCATAGTACTTAGCTCTGATACCAATTGTTGGATTGTGGAGAGGGGGGGGTGGTAAATCCATTACAATTCCTAATTCTAAATACCCAAAAAAAATTTCTTTGATTAACTCGGTAGCAACTCGGTAAAATAAACTTTACTATTTACTGACAATAGTAAATAAACTATAACAATCAATAAATCATTCAAACAAATCATGCATCACATGTAACGCTAATATTTAACATGGAAACCTAGCTTTTAGAAAAAAAACCACTGTGGGAATTGTCACCCACTAAGAAAATACTCTCCTGAAGTACGCTCAGATAAGAGCCAATATGGTTAAAGATTACAATGCACACTATTAAGTGTGACCTGATTAAGGGATTTACCTCAGATCTATTAGGATCTTCACCCTGTTAGGAGCGGCTTGGTTATAGGGCTTCAAACACTCTTTAGAATGTTACCTTTTTAAGGATTTTACAATAAGACTGTTAAATCCACTCTGTTAAGAGATTTCTCTGTTACAAATGCTAGTAAGCAATAGTAAATAAATTGAATTGTAGATTTGCAACTATCTTTGCTTAATCAGATCCTTTGTGCACTCTTTTCACTTTAATTCTTCATTATCCACTAGCTTCAACACTTCATCAAATATTTCTATCTAACTCAGAATCTCTTTGTTCCTTCTTCATTGTATTAGTCGGTGACCCTTCAACTCTTCAATTTTCCAACCATTTTTTTGTACAAATCCATCCTTTATATAGACAATTTTTGCATCTTAATCTCCTCTATTATGTTTTCCTTTAGTCAATCTTAACCATTTAATTCATTATGCTTTGAATCTGGATCTCAGTAACACAATTTATTTTCACCTAGGAACTTGAACTTTCTTGAAACTTGTTACATCTGATTTAATCATTTAGATCTAAGTCGTAGATCTTCATCTGGAATTTTCCTATTTGTAGATCTATGTAACTAACTTTCCTTGTCATCATGATCATCCATCTCAGCATAGCTAATCATTACATGTTGATTCAATCCTTATTTATTATATGTTCCTCGCTCGATGTCCTCCATTTATATTTTGGTTAACCTCGCTCGGTGCCTAAACCTTTCCATTTTTTTTAGTGCCTTCGGTTCATTTTCCTTTACCGAGTTGGATAGAATCTAATTTATACTAGAAATTTCTAGTAATCACTCAATTTAAGAAGTCTTTCATGATATGTTTTAGGATAAGCCACAACATCTTGTTAGTGCCTTGTCAAAGTACATTAAATCACTACTTCACACATTAAATAAGTGAGTGGAGGCATTACAAGATTTTTAGGTATTGATATGTTAGGATTTTAATTTTATGTGTAAATATGTTCATCCAAAGGGATTTATGATTTTTTTGCTACTAATAAAGGGTAAACACGATCTCTTCCTTTTTTAAGGAAGTGCTAATTTTTTAGGCATTGTTGTATATTGTTATCTTTATCAACATATTTGGTCCAATAGATTGAAACTTGGTTACTCATGATTTTACACCTGTAGTCCATATTATTCTACCATTATTTATTTTCAATGAAAGTCTAGCTCTTTGCATTTTATGAGATTATACTTGATGCTACTATCTATATTTCCCTAAATTGTGTTTTATTGAATTTTCTATACCTTTAATTAGCTTCTTGAAGATGGTGATACTTGCACGAAGACTAAATTATTTTTTTCATTTTAAATCTCTATATAGGTTGACTAAACCCCATTGATACAAGAGAAAACAAATCTAATATGAAATTTTGAATTGAGAGTACTATTTTAATTTATTTATACATGGAATTCTATATATGTAATTGCTTTGCATATGCTTACCATATTAGAAGACTATTGTTGGAGTGAAGTAGACACTGAGAGGGGGGTGAATAAGTGTCTAGGAAAATTTGGAACAAACTTCTAAAAACTTCAACTTAAATAAGGACAATTATAAAACTAAAGCATTAGATATACACATTTTCACAATCTTTGTTGAACTAAGATGTGTCATGATGATCAAAACTTGTTAGAACAATATTGAAGAAGTATCAACACAGTATTGTAAAACTAGATATGATGAACATTGAATTTAAGACCAAGGGTATTCTCTTAACCATAATGTGTATAGTCTTAAAAAGTAAGAACCCTTGTTAGGTGCTCATTTTTAGCCCTATTTTAGCATTTAATGGTTTCCCACATTGATTTCACATTCTTCCAACCCTTTTGCATTCTCCAAATCAATATTGTTTACTCAAAACTCGAGAGTGGCTCTAATTCCTATGCATAATTTCTCATTTATCCATCCATTCACATAATTCATTTCCCTATTGGGCCCATTTTCGCCTTTACAATTGATTTTTCCACTTATCCTTCCATTTTTCCTCTAAAACTTAATATGCTTCTCAATCCCCGCACAATTTACCTCAAAATTAACCCTTTTAGGTATAGGTCACACTTGGGCTGACCTATACCCCTAAAGGTTAATTTGGAGGGTTTTAGGGCCTGATGCAAAGTATTTTATTTTTCTAGCTTCCTAAGGTTGGCCTTTCATGAATTTGACCCTGAAATCACTATAAAAGGAGACCTCTTCCTCTCATTTTCACATATCAAGTTCAAAAACATTCTACAAGAAAGCTATTGTGCATCAAAGGATTTCAAGCAAGCAAGTATTGAAGGCATTCATCCTTCTTCCATCAATAACTCAAGTATTTTCTTCTATAGATCTAGCTTCTTTTCTCCATAGGAGGCAAAGGAGTTTTCTATTAAGGAATTAGATATACATTTGTTCGAGTCTTCTTTCTCTATCCAACATTGTGGAAAACTACAACACTCATCATTCAAGGGTTTGGTTTCATGATTTCCTATTGGGTTTTTTGTGGATTCCAAGCTATTGCATCAACACTTGTGATCATCTCCAAAGTGACATTGCAACATTGAGGTATAAGGTAATTAATGTTTTAGATCTAGATTACATTTCCTCATGTATTGTTAATTACATTTCAAGGTTGATTCCTATACAAGAGATTGACTAGGGAAAACCCCTTTCCCCCAATGATTTCCCCTTTTGTTGTGTGCAAGTGAAAATTCATAGAGTTTCAGATACAAAAGAGAAAATATGAAGATGCAATATTGATCACAATCCTGAGACCTCCATATTTACCTTTTTAGGTATAGTTCACCTCAAGTTATACCTATATCAGTACATGTTGAGTAAAGTTCAACATGTTCCTAGAGTAGAACAAAGAGTTACCCATTTAATATTTTCATGTTACAAGCTGCCAGATTCAGTGAGCAAGTCATTCTAGGACTCTGATAGATGTAAAATCAGCCTTCAAGTGTCTTATTCCTTTCTCCTTTTTAGGTGCACACATTCCTTACATCTAATTTGATATATTTGGATTAGATCTGCTATTATATATTGATAGTCAACATCTCTTTAGTCATTGGCATAGATATCTTACAACCTTCTTTATCTATCCACACAAGGAATAACCTAAATCCCTCCTTTAGCTATATCTTGCATTTGTATCCCTTCATCCTTTTGGGTTATACAAATCATAATTGACCTGAGGATTAAGATTTTAGTATTCTAATGTATGTATGAAGTGATTGTCTACCAATTGATAACCATTTTATATGTTACACAAGTAAATGTATCTGAAAAAGATGACAACTCATAACACACTAAATTGTCTTGAGTTGAAACCCTCTTGGAGAATAAAACCACTCAAAAATTACCTCACAGGCTTAATTAAAAATGCCCTTTACAAATACCTCACTGGCTGAGTTGTCTCACTAACAAAGATGCATCATTGGCTAATGAACCTCACTGGTTACAAATATGCCTCACTAGCTAATGATAAAACTTGTCTCACTAACATGATCATTTACAACTTATTCTTATACATGGATGAAAGAAATTATAGAGGGTTTCTATGTTTTACTAAAGTACATCATATATATATATAACAACTGAAAGTTCCTAACATAGTGAATAGTTGATCACATATAAAGACTTTGTGTATCAACAATTCATTATGCCAAGAAGCATTAAACTTCTTTTGTATATTTTGTCTATAGACACAATATATCACATATCTAACTAAATAATTCTCCCAATTTACTTCTCTGTGTATTCTCTTAAAATAATATGCCTTTTCTGCAATATATATGCATCATTGATCTATAACTGACACTTACCAATTTACTAACTGATTTCAAACTGATAATCAATATGAATCATCTCAAACCTTGTTGATTTCATCAAACATTTATAAATAAAACTCAAATGTCACTAATTTCTATGCTCAAATAAATCATCATGAACTAAAACATATTTTGAAACTATAATATTATTACTGTTAATTAATTTCCAAAAAGTGAATAATGAAAAATGTTCCTTTAGATATAATATACTAGTAAGCTCCATCATGATTATATCAATCATAAAAAAAATCATGATTTGTACCATTTCAACTGAATGTAATCCATGGTCTATTCGAATATGCATTATAATGCAAGAATAAACTATGAAGACATAGTAGAAATATCCGACCCGTGATAACTCTTGACTAGAGTTCAACCTCCCAATAAATAATAAACTTCTAATTGAAGCTATAACAATATTAAATACATGTGGCATGAATTCATGATAGTTTCTATGACACAAACATAACAAAACAATAAATAATACAAACCCAAAAGACAATCATCTCATGACTTGAAAAGAGAAAACCAAAACCAAAGATGGATGCATGTGCTTTGAAAGTCAAATTTCAACCATGAATGTGATGCATGTTCATTTAAATCCATAAATACAAAATAAAAACAACCAAATCCTTAAGGAAAACAAAGAAGACAGTTACCCAACTAACTGAGATAAACTTTTTACTACTAGCGGTTGTCGTTGCACCAAAATATCGACCTATTAATGCTCGATATAACCACTAGACTTATAGAAGACACATGAGGATGTTAAAATATTTCATGAACCACCACTACACTAGAAACACCAAGGAGACCAAGGGAATAATTAGTCTTTATTGTAACAATCATGCCTAGTGCAAGCGCAAGGTTTAAACTTGTGATGAAGCTCTGATACCACTTATTACAACTAGTAGTTCTTGTTGCACCAAAAGATCAACCTATTAATGCATGATACAACCACTAGACTTATAGAAGACACAAGAGCTTGTTAAACCATGTCACAAACCACCACTGCATTAGCAACACCAAGGAGACCAAGGGCACAATCAGTCTTTCTCACCATTGTAACAAAACCCAACATGGGTTTTGTTAAAAATAACAAATACAAAACCCCTTATCATGATAAAGCAAAATAATAATGAATGTATGCATCGGTGCAAGCATGGTACAAAGAAATCAAAACAAAAAAATAAAAGACAAGAAACTGAAACACCTGGGAAGATCTCAAGATCTCTTAAATCATTGATTTTGCACATGTTGTGATAAAGGTAACTGCTCAAATCTTTCTTCCAATCTCCAATAATGACCACACTAAAAATCTCAACCAAAGTATAAACCATAAGTACACAATATAATGACCTAAACAAGTTGTGAAGCCTTCAACTGAGATGCCCTAGCTCTTACGAGCTAGGGTTTCATAATGAAACCTTTTTTCCATGTTTTACAAAAATCTTGCAAATTGAAAGCATCAGAAGACACTCAAAATACATAATATCCAAATTAATGTTCATAACTACCACTATGTTGTGGTTTATTTCCACATCTTTATCACATCCATTTTCAACAATAAACAAAATTTTGCAATATGAAGTGGCTAGGGGCTAACCCAAAAGTTCCCTAATGACACATCTCTTTATTGCTTTGGTCACAACTTGACCTTTGATAAAGGATGTCAGATTTAACTAATATAGAGATGATGTAAATATTGTAATGTACTCAATTTATCTGTTATCTTTTTTGAAAGGTGTAAACAAGCAAACGTTAGACTAATCTAAACATTTATATCAGTTCAAAAGCATAAACATAAAAAAATAAGCCACCTCAGATTGAGCCAAAACAAATGCATTCAAGCATTATTTGATTTGCTCAAATTATGAGGGATGTGGGTGTGCTCTCTAAGCACTTGGAGCTTTCTCTAATGCATTCTAGGAAGGATTTGATATGACGCATAAATGATTTAGAAAAGCTTGAATAAAAACTAAGTTCAATCAATTAAGCTTATTCTAGGATGTGCGTAAAAAAGCATGAAATCTAACAAATATGCTAAGTGCTTAAGCTCTACAATGAATCTGACAGTATAACACTACTCAATGTAAAAGATGTCAATTGGTATCTTTTTCTCTTGGAAGAGGAGGGTATTTATAGGATTTGACGAAGGGCTTGGGTTAGGAAGGAGAGTTAGGGTCAGAGGTAAGGTTTGGGGTAGATTTTGGGGTATGGTTTGGGGTATGGTAAGGTTTAACCTTGGTTAAGGTTGCTCACACGTGTGAGCAATAATAGGGAAGTGTGCAAAGGGGATAAGAGTGGAAGAGGGGACATGGTCTTCATTAATGGCTTGTAAGAGTCATTAATGAGGATGTAAGAAGCATTTATGAGGGGTTTTGACCCAAAGTCAAAGTTTGAAGGGTTTAGGCTAAGAAATGGAGGAATCACTTTTTGATTAGGATTAGAGTGAGACTAGGAAATTCTAGAAGAGGTTAGGGATTTCTAGAAGATTTCCAAGGTTTTAGGATTTAAATAAATATTTTATTTATTTAAAGGATTTTGGTCAATTTATCAATTAATAATTAATAAATAGGGGAAAATCACTCAAACTTGATTTAAATGATTTGGGGAGGGATTCTTTAATTAAATATGTTTAATTAAAATAGGAGGATTTAATGACATAAAAAGAAATTAATTAATAAATGATGATGTCATCAAGGATTTTCAGAAAATAAAAATACTTTTATTTTCTAAAGGATTTTTAGGTGTATACATTTTGCCCCTCTTTGATGCGATGTCGCAAGTGGTGTAGCATCAAAGACAAGAAAATAAGATGCCCCAGGCTAGAATTTAGAGGATAAGGGGTTGTGCCCCCTCGAGAAAATAATGCAAAGAGGAAACGTTGTGGAATTTTCTCGAAAAGAACACAGAAGGGAAAGGAGGAGGAAGAAGATGGAATAAATAGCCAAACTTCCAAGAGCAAAGATGCATGAGTACAATATAATGTGAGAATGCAAGATGTAGGTGGAATGCAAGATGCAACTACATGAAAAGATGCAAGAGGCAAGATTTAATCTATATGATGCAGGATGCAGGGGATTTGGGGAGCTCCAAGTGTAAATGTGGAGAGCACAACCTAGTTTGATATAGAAATGATAGAGACCTGCCAAGGATACTAGGATCACAAGGCCTTGTCACCAGCATTCCATAGGACTGACACAAAAAAGACACACAAGATTACCCCAGCATCATGCATGAACCGAAGAGGAAGCATGGTAGAAATAATGCTAGGGGAACCACAAACAAATGACATTTCCCAAGTGCACCATGTAACCCAGAAGATCACATGTGAACCATGCAAGGGTCATGTCTGAATGACTAACAAGTAGAAGCAAAAGATCAAAAAGACCTTGCCCCAAATTTTCCTCATGCACAAAACACCGTGATATAAAGGATCATGGTGAATTTGAGGAGAGGAACAACGATAAGTCGTAAAAGATTAACAAGATCCAAAGGACAAAATCCAAGACCAAAATGACAACTCCAAAAGACATCCTTTTCCAAGGAGAGAGAGATTGATTGGATTGATGGTGGGAAGACTGGTCTGAACATGTGGAAGGATACATCGACATGGACCTAGTGTGATTAGTGGAATATTAGGTCAGACCGGAGGAAGGATACATCCTCAAGGACCCGTTGATTGATGAGGAGAATGAGTGTTGTTGTTCGCTGGAAAATGATGAGTCAAAGATAACTGTTGGGATCAAGGATAGTCAACAATTGATGTTGCTAAAGTGTGAGGCTAGGTGGGACAAGATATATGATCAAATGTTGTTGTAGGACTGACAAGGATATGTATAACAAGACACGATGATTATGTACAATGGACGGGGAGAGATTTACAACGGATATGTACAAAAGCATAGGATTTGGGATAGGAAGATCTCACTATATAGGATATATACAGGAAGGATTATGTGATACAAGATATATATAGGAAGCTCAGGATTACGGATAGGATCTTAGTGCTGCATTGGATAGGCTTGAGGATAGAACTCCTTGGGACAGATGGGCTGGTGGTGGGGATGGCGATTGGCTAAAGAGGATTCAGATTTGGGATGGGGGGGATGGGGGTTTGATAGATAATGACTCAATCCACTATGTATGGTGCTTGTTTCTAGGTTTTCACCAACATACTTGTCCAAGGCGCTTGAATTGCCAAGTTTTCACCATTGGACGATTACTTTTCTTTGCTTTTTCTATTTTTTTGTTTTTTTGAATTGATATGGATTTTTTGAATATATAGGATCTGTTTCAAGCATAGAACCTCTTCAGATGTATGATGTGTTGGTAAACATATTGTTCTTTTTAGATTTAACTCTTCATTTGCCCAAAATATCCTTAAGAAATAATGTGAATACGAACAATTGGAAAGTTGTTAACTGTTCAACTAACTTCCCTCTGAATTTTAACAAGTACAGCTCCCTTATGTGAAGATACACAATGAATTTTGTTTGTTCTAAATCCTAATGGGGGTATGTTCTTAACTGGAGAACAACAGAGGTAACCAAATTAACCCTCGGTGAGAAACTAATATAGGCAGTGAATTTGATTTCTAAATTCTAACCAACTCCGTGATTTCACAATACTTATGAATTCACACCAGCGGTGATGCATCAATGAAACCTACTTGAATTAATAAAATGTCGTAAAAAAACATGGATGAATCTAGTCTAAACAAGACATATATGTATTTCCCCAACCTCCAAGTAGTACTCTGATTACTGTCAATTAGCGACACTAAGAAGAGAAATAGAACTTCGCCTATTTGCTAATTTCAATCCAGCTTTAAAGAAAACAAATATTCCAACTCAAAAATGCATGGAACAGTAAATAAATGGCAAAAGACACATTCCAGATTGACTCTGCAACAAGATATATTTCACACCAAAATTTAGCCGACCCTTTCATTGATTTTTAGAGTATTACATATAGGCTTCAAGAGTTAAGTTGTTACAAAATCAACTGAATCGATCCATATTCTACAAAGTTGGTAAATGACAAGTGGCCATTTACCAATTTTATAATATATATCAAAAAGAGGAGGGGAAATCTATTTTCTCTTCATTGGATTCTTCGCCTTCTCCAACTTAGCCTTATGAGCTTTGGCAGCTGCAAGAATCAGAATCATCCTTTCAGAATCTAGGATGTACACATTCTTCAATCTTATAAGCCATCGAGCATGATCCTTCTCTATGCATTTTGCAGCATCCTTTCAGGATTGCATCTTCATCATGGCTTTGTATATGCATCCATCGAGTTGTTGAAGATCAGGTATTCTATCTAGGTGAGATCTAGATGATTCTGCAAGCTGGTCCAAGTAGTTGGAGAATGCCTTCTACATGTTGGTTATACTGATTGGGCTCTTTCCATCTCCACTACCTTGAGACTCCGAGTGAAGACCTATCAAGTATACAAAGATTTTACTT
Source organism: Chamaecyparis obtusa (assembly GCA_027943335.1). Lineage (NCBI taxonomy): Eukaryota > Viridiplantae > Streptophyta > Pinopsida > Cupressales > Cupressaceae > Chamaecyparis > Chamaecyparis obtusa. The sequence continues at coordinate 1,760,473 of BSBK01001879.1, read as the reverse complement.
TGTTCTTTAGTGACTTCCTCATCAGTCACCTTCATTCCCACCTCTTCTTTGATTATCATCTCCATTTTGAATTCAACTCCTTGGAGCCATTCGATCAGAGGTTCATCCCCTTTCTACAATATGCTGGCTTTGATTGCATCTTTAGTCTTCACCGCAACCAGCCAATGTAGAAGCACCATGCACTCTTCACACCTCAACCTCTCTATTGTGAGAGTCAGCATATGTCCTTTGAGAGATTCTTTTTCTGCTTCTAACTATAAAAATATATTTCCAAGTTTCTCAATGGCTACCAAACCCTCAGACTTGAGTCGTTCAATCCACTTCCTGCCAATATGCCCAAAATGTCTATCTTCTTGCAACTTAGTGAGTATCACTTGGTTCTTAGCTACAGTAGGATCAAACATCGTCAGAGAACCAGGTAGGCTTGCTATAGGAGCAACCAACTACTTGATGAAGTTAGTCATTTCTTTGATCTCCACCTTGAGTTGAGTCTTTTTAATTTTGAGCTCTTCAAGCTCTTCTTCGATCAAGACATTGCTAGACTTCCACGAGTCCACTTTCATGTCATGGCGAATGAGTCCCATGTCTAAGGACTGGAGTGCAAAATTTGAGGTAGTGAGATCTTCAATTTTGCCATCTTTTAATGGCTTGGCTATTTCCATAGTCAAGTGACCTATGTCTAGATCTCAACCAAGAGTGGTCAGAGTCCTAGACTTCTTAACTTTGCTTTCGGCTGGGCCTGATTGCATTGCTTGTGAAAGTATCTCACCACTAAGAGTGCCTAGCTCTGCTCTCTTTCTCTTCCACTCTATAGTGTTAGTAATCCATGATTCTACACTTGTAACCTTCATCATAGAAAGTAGGTCTTCTACGAATAATTTCCTAATAATAGGAGGAGAAGCTTTAGGCTTGGAAATGAAAGGATTAATCTGCGGAGAAGAAATGCTCTTTTCCTTTTGAGGAGACCCAAAATGCTCATTTGTCTCATCAGTTTCTAAACTGCTACTATCATCACCAACCTCAAAAATGGTAGAAGCCTCTTGAATGGGAGTGTCACCTTGTGCCTCAACAGTTCCCCCTTGTGCTTGTTGCTCTGGTTTCATGGCTCCAACAGTTTCTTCCACTGGCTTGTCAGGTTTCTCCATTTCAGCTTCTTCATTCGAACCAATGATAGGAGATGAACCTACTCCACAAGTCTTTTCAAGTGGGATTTCTTTTTTAGGTGGTTCATCATCTCCACCTGCTGGTTGAGTTGGTCCTTTGGCCATAGATGACACTGGCAAAGAGGAGGATGTATGAGCACTCGTCAGTTTGACTATAGGAGCTTGTTGAGGAATAGGCTTGCTAGACCTCTTTCTCCTTCCCATCATCCACTAAACCCACTTATCAGTCCTCTTAATGACTTTAGCTGTTAAGGTCTCCAAATCTTCTATAGCTTGACCTTGAATTGGCTTTGAGCTCACAAGATAGGGCTTGATCTAATCTCTATATGTGTTAGTATACATATGTTCTCCATCATTGATAATGCCTTCAACATTAATGTTGACATTGAACAACTTGATTTGTTCAACAGTTAACCTGGAGTAAAATATTTCCTGACTCTCTAACTCATCCTTGCAATTGGCCCAATAATCTTCAAGTTTGGGGATGTGCTTGACCATAGTGCCAATCTGGAGGTGATTCCTGGCATAGCCTATTGGTTCAAATTGAGGCCTCAAAACTTCATACACTTCTGGCTTGTATCTGCTCTCAAACGCCTTCATCATGTTCTTAGCATTTGACCTTGACACACAGCTGTAATACCCCAAAAATGGGCTATAGGTTCATTAACCTCCTACATCGTCAAATTGATCGAAATCGACATCAAAGTCCTAACCTAAGGTACATCTGCACATCAAATCATTGAAACCTAATTGATTATCCTAAATTCTACATTAGAGAATATTCCTTGAATATTCTTTATTTATCCTAATTTAATTATCTTTTAATTTAATAATTATTTGGTGATAAATCCTATTTATCCTAAAGTTTGATTAATTGAATATTCTGAATATTTAATTAATCAAATTTAATTCTACCACTTAATTATTTAATTAGATTTAATTATATTTATTTCTAAATTGTATTATTTAATTTTGACAATAAATCAAAAATCTCATGACTAATTGATTAAATTCTTATTTAATTAATTAATGTCAGTTGTCAATATTTAATAATATAGTTTTTGAATAAAAGTTTGATTTAATAATTGATTAACCCATAAATCAATTGTTTTAATTCAAAAATCAGTTAAGTTGAAGATAAATCACTTTATTTTTAAATTAATTTATAATTAAATCATGCACAATTAGAAAAGCAGTCAACTGGAAATCAACAACCAATTTTAAATTTAAACTCAACATCTAATGATGAGTTGAAATTTGAACTAAACTCTATTTTGAGATAAACACTACTTTTGCATGATTTTTGTGAGTTAATTATCTCTGATTTCTTGATAACTCAAAAATCAACCTGAGTTTATCAAGAGTGATTTTTGGCTTTTCTCAATGCATCCTCAAGCCCTAGATTTCTATAAAATCAAGGCTCAGCTCTTCACAATTATCATCCCTCAAATTTGCACAATTACTCTGGCGAATTTGTGATTGAAGGATTAAGCACTTGCGGTAGGCGATTTGTGAGATCTTTCATATTGGTCATAGCTTTGTATATTTTTTATATCATAACATTCATTCATTCATATCATTCTTAGATTAAATTTGCATATCATTTTCAATCAATTCTAGACTAGTTTCATATCAAGTTTTTCATCCTAATTGCATAGAAAATACAAAAAAATAGATTAATCTGCATTCATACAGTTTTTCATTATTTTTCATTCAAATCCTTCATTTATGTGTTGCATTGTCATTGATCTCGATTTCAATCTGAGAACATCATACTCGCACCTACTAGAAGGCAGTAAATCACCTGGTTAGCTTAGTTTCATTTATCTATAGATTTTGATTTTGCTAACCTCTAATGTTTTACTGAAGTGTTGTGTCCGCAGCTAGGTACAATTTTCACACACACACATGTAATTACCAAACTCTAGTTCTTGATACAGGATTTGAGCTTTTGGATCGTTTGATTTCATAACTATGAATTTTAACTTCTCCTTAGGTTCTAGTTTAACCTTCTTGTTTCCCACGGGAATTACCGCCTAAGACCAATCCAATTTGATTTCCCCGCCCATGTCTCTGCAAAAACTCCTATTGAGAAATAACCCATAACTTACTGGTATATCTACAACAAGGATTTCCAGTACCATCTTCTTTTCAGGATGGGTGGCTAGAGCTACTTGAGCATCTTTGATTTGGCCAAGCAATGGGACTTGTTTAGCATCCATGGAATAACATCTACCATGAAATTTTGTCATGGTAAGGCCTAAGGCTTTGACCACAGGGGAAGGCATCACATTATCAAAGGCACCTGAATCTATGATACAATTTCTAAGTTTACAACCATTGACATACAAGGAGACATAAAATGGTTCGGGTTTTTGACCCGGGAAGGTAGCTAGCATAGTGGTTTCCCTTTTTTCAAATAGTTTTGCTAGTGAGGAATCATCTTCATTGGAAGAGGTGACATTATGATTTAATTTAATACTATCTTTAAGTAATCTATGAATCTTTTCAATTCAGTGGGATTCGACCTTAAATAGTCTATGGGAGAAATTTGGATCTTGGAGTTTTTACAGAACTGAATGAAATCAAAGGAGTCATTTTCCTTACCCGGTTGTGAGATCTTCATTTCCCAACTGCTTTCTTTCATACCTGAAGTAGATGCATCATTGGTTCCCATTGAAGGAATGATAATGGGAGTTTTATCTCTCTGGCTTCGAGTTAGGACTGCACAGGTAGTGCCATTTATGGTAGCGTAACACTCTCCTTGCTCCTTGGAATTGGATTTATACTCAAAAAAAGATTTACAGAGTCACCATGCGAGCATGAATTTGGTTCATTGTCTGGTGTCATAGCATCTAACTCATTAGTAGATAATAATTGCATCATGTGAGCTATTTCAGGATAGCTCTCACCATTATGGTTTTTTGTTAGATGAAATACGCACATATTTCCTTTCTTAGGGGGAGCCTCAATTGCAAGCCTCTATTGTGGAGTAGTTAATTGTAGCGTCATGCTATCAGTATTTCTATTATTCTGATCATGAAATGGTTTCTAGTATGGACTATTGAATTTAGGGAGTTCCCTCTTTAAAGTGATGATTTCATTGGACATTTTTTGCATCATCTCATTAGTTGATGTAGTACCACTTGAAATAGCGCTCATTTGTATCTCTCTTTTCCACTTGCTAGTAGAAATCATGTCATCTTCCAACTCAATGGTTGTTCTTTGAGCAATGTCTAAATCTGCAAGTTGAGCTCTCCTTAAATCATAGTTTATGTTAGGCACCATGGCACCCATAAAGAATATCTTCAGGTTCATAGGAGTAGGTCTATCAACAGTGGGAATTATGTTGGTGATTTTATTGAACTTAGCAATGAATTCTCTCATACTTGCAGAAGCTTGTTTCTTGATGGAGGCTAGTTGCACCAACAGGGCATGTTCATCTTTAGCCATTTTAAACCTAGCTTCAAAAGCTAACCTCATAGTAGCCCAACTCGTAATTGAAGCATCGCCCAAGTGATAAAACTAGTCTATCATTGTTTCAACTAGAGTTTCAACAAATAGTTTGATGGCAACATCTTCATGTCTAATTCCCAGGAGGTGAGTTGTCACAAAGAAGGCTTTGATGTGTTCATCTATAGCAAAATCTATTATGTATCGAGGTTGAATCTGGTTATACATTCCTGGATAAGCTCAGGAGCTTGCACTGCAACAGGAAATCCAGTAGCTTCAACCAAGCCACTACTTTTGAGCTTCTGCATCATGGGATGGAGGTTCTCTTCATTCAATCTTCTATGTAGATTTCCTAGATCGTAGAATCTAAGGGATGTATCTATCAAATTTTTCCATTCAGATGTAATCTCGTTCAATCCATTAAAACCCATGAATCTAGTGGCCATAGCTTCTGATTATGCTTTTGATTTTACTGCTAAAAGCTTTGGAGAATGCTATGAGACGATTTGAAAAATTGTGGGAAATAAAGGGCATATGAAAAAGATGTGAACAAATGGTAATTTTGCTTGATTGTTTGAGTCTTTTATAAATAGCTTGCCTCCTTACTGTTACTTTCCATATATTGTGCCACATGAGTGATAGATTTTCAAAAATATCTGTTAAAGTTCTAACATTAAGATTTGAATTAAATGCACCTTATTAACGGCCTTAAGAAATCACCTTTACCCGTTCGGGGTAGATGTAATGGTAACTTAATTGGTGTAGTGGATTTTTACTTTTCTGCTTCTCTTCATTCAATGCCTTTGTCAGAAAACTCACTTCGAAGGTAGAAACCCGACTGTGGAGAAGCTGGGAAGTGATTTTTTGAAACTCCGCAATTGACCTGTTTCTTTATCAATTCTTTCTAAATATCAAAGTAGACTATCTTCATCATACCAGGTCATTCAATCCTCATTATCTCTTGTGTTCATTCTTCACAAGTTGGCACTTCTCAAAAACTGACCTTCTCAGGTGATTTTTCGATAAGGGAGCTGCTAAAAACTAGTTCTCTGAAAAAGGGCTCGTATTCACTTTCTCATACTTTTGGGGCTATTTTATCCACTGTAGGGGCTCAAACTTACTTCCTCCAATGTAGGTGCTTAGTTTTCAAGAATTTCTGATACACTTTCCACAATCCTTCAGAAAATAACTTCTATAGGAAAAACTCCACGGGGAAGTTCATTACGGCTTCTCCACCAAGCTACTTTTCTAGACCTGACTCACTCTTAACCTAAGAATCTTAATCTTTAAGCCTAATTTGAGTGCTTAATGATCCCAGTGTTCTCTTCCTGGAAAAAATTAAATTCATGGGTTGAAACCCGCCGAGGAGAAGGCTATGTTTAATTTTCCAACAAAGGGGAAAAATAACAATTTAGAGCTTCACATTCACATGAATACCATCGATCAGAAATGAAAGAAAAAGAGTCTTAATCGAATTGGGGACTATAACTTACCCACTCCTAGGGAGGAAACAAAAATGAAGAAGGCATGAAGGGATAATTTGATAAAGACCGCCTATCCTAGGGGGATTCTAGACTTAGACTCCAATTCATTATCTCAAAAATCATGACTCAATCTAACACAAGGTATCCACCTTTATTTTCAAGGGTGAAGAACAAAAGTGGGGAAACATGATGTTGATAGGATTATTCAAAGGCTCACCTTCTATTGTTGATATCTGATAGGCTCCTGAGCTGAAGTATGTTGTGACAATGTATGGGCCCAACCAAGTAGGCTCAAACTTGCCTTTCTTCTCTCAATGTGCTTGTACTTTTTGATTTTCCTTTAGGACCATGTCACTGACTTGGAACTGTCTAGGATGGACCTTCTTGTTATAAATCCTTTTGAGTTGATTTTGGTATGCAACCAAGTGATCATATGCTTGTTGTCTCTTTTCATCCTCTAGATCCAGTTGTGTGAGATGTGCCACGCGATAGTCTTCATCAGTGGTATAGTTCTTCATGGAGACATGCAATGATGGGAGCTCAACCTCAATGGGTAGAATGGCTTTAGCACCATATACAAGAGAATATGGGGTGGTTTCTATGGGAGTGTGATAAGAAGTACGATAGGCCCAGAGGGTGGGATTTATTTGGAGGTGCCAGTCATGACCAGAATCATCGACAACCTTCTTGAGGATTTTCAAGATAGTTTTATTAGTTGCCTCAGCTTGTCCATTTCCTTGAGGAAAGTATGGACTAGAGAAATGATAATGGATGTGGAGTCTAGCACACAAATCATCCACATGTTTTTTTTCAAAAGGTGTGTCATGGTCTGTGAAGATGGTAGATGGTATGCCAAAATGGAAAATGATGTGGTAAAGGATGAACTTGGATATTTGGATGCCAGTAGTTAGGGTGAGCCGAATTGCTTCAACCCATTTTGTGAAGTACTATGTGGCTGTTATGATATATTTATGTCCATCTAAGGAGAGGGGAGTGATTAACCCTACGAGGTCAAAGCCCCAACATGAAAATGGCCAAGGTGGTGCAATGGGTTGCAAGTCTTGTGCTAGTGCATGAATCAGATTTGCATGTTGCTGACATGGTAGACATTTCTTGATGAACTCACAAGTGTCATGTTCCATAGTAGGCCAATAGTACCTAACTTGAAGCAACTACTTTGCTACAACCATGCCACTCATGCCGACACCATAAATTCTAGTGTGGACCTCTTGTAAAGCTAGGATGGCCTCATTTGAATCTAAACACCTAGAGAGGATGTTATGATATCCTCGATGATAAAGGATGTTGGCTACAAGAGTGTAGCGAGAAGCTCTTTGAATTAAGTTTTTGTGTTGGTTATTGGTGAGATGAGGAGATATGATACCATTTTTAAGATATGCATGGATGTCATGGTACCATGGGAACTGAGGACCAACCAAGACACACACCATTTTTGAATCAGCATTCTCATAAGTAGGCGTGTGTAGCTGCTCAACTAAGAATTTGTACTGTGATGAGTCACATGGGATTTCCAATAAGGATCTAATGGTTTCCATTGCATTGACCACTTTGTTCTAAAGCCTTGGTATTTGTGTGAATTGTAGATTTAGGAAATGTTCTTTTAGTTTTTCCACCAATTCTTTGTAGGGTAGCAGCTTGTCATCCTTTGTTTGATATTCATCTAGGACTTACTTGATAATTAGATGCGAGTCTCCAAACACTTGTAGTTATGTGATATTCCATTAGATAGCTCTTTTGAGGCCTGAGATGAGTGCCTCATATTCTGCAATGTTGTTAGTACATGAGAATCCTAATTTGAATGATTTTGGAATATAGTCACCTTGAGGTGTGATGAATAGGATTCCTGCCCCTGATCCATGTGATGTATAGGAGCCATCAAAGTATAGCTTCCATATGAGTTGTTCTTCAATCATACATAGATGCTCATTGGGGAATTCCATGATTAGTGGGTAGGAATCTACCAATGGTGCTTTTGCTAGCTGATCGACAATTAGTTGCCCTTTGATTGCTTTCCAATTTATGTACTGGATGTCAAACTCACTGAGTAGCATGACCCATTTTTCTATACAGCCCATGAGAGTTGTCCTAGATAGGAGATACTTGAGTGGGTCCACCTTTGAGATGAGTTTGATTATGTGGCTAAGCATGTAATGTCTAAGCTTTTAAGTGGAAAAGACCACTTCAAGGCATGCTTTCTCCATTGGTGAATAATTGATTGCATAGCCGACAAGAGTCTGACTGATATAATAAATGGATCTTTCTTTGTTGTCATCATCATGTTGTGCTAAGAGTGCCCTAGTGCTGTAGTGGTCATCGATATGTAGAGTATGAGAGGGAATCCTAAAACTAGCAGTACAAGGATGGGAGAGTTTTCTATATATTCATTTAGCTTATCAAAGCTTCTCTGACAGATAGGATCCCATTTGAAGCTTGTGTCCTTGCAAAGAAGATGCATGAATGGTTGGCACTTGTCTGCCAGCTATGATATAAATTGATGCACTGATTGAAGCTTTCCACACCATGCCACACCATGATACTATAAAGCCTAGAAGATTTCCAGATATTACACCAAAGACACACTTCTTTGGATTCAGCTTCAAGCCATAATGATGCAGACAATCAAACACACTCTCAAGGATGTTTAGGTGTTCACCTTATCTTTTAGATTTTGCAAGAATGTCATCCACGTAGTCTTCCAGGATTTTGTGGATCATATCATGGAAGATGGTTGTCATTTCTCTTTGATAAGTGGCTCCTGCATTCTTTATCCCAAATGGCATCATGTTGTAGTAGAAGGTAACCCATGGTGTGGTGAATGTTATTTTGTGTTGATCTTCTTCTGCTATTCAGATTTGATTGTAGCCTAAGAAGCCATCCATGAGTGATAACATCTCATGGCCTGTTGTAAGATATATGATCATGTCTATGTTGGGAAGCAGGAAATAATCTTTCAGACATGCTTTATTGAGATCTCTAAAGTCAGTACATATTCTGATCTCTCCTGAAGGTTTAGTGATAGGCACCATGTTGGAGATCCACTCTGAGTAATCAATGGCTCTAATTATCTTTGCTTAGAGGAGCTTCTCCAACTCTATTTTTACCAATAAGGCTACTTTTGGATGCATCTTGTGTAGCTTTTTCTTTACTAGCTTGACATTGGGATCCACTGCAAGATTATGTACTACTAGATCTAGATCAAGCCTAGGCATGTGTGCGTATGACCATGAAAAATTTATAACTGATTCTCTGAGAAGTGTAGTGAAGCCCATGTTAGGAATAGTCCCAAGAGATAACTAAGAGGGGGGGTGAATCACTTATCTACAAGATTCAATTATTTATCCAATTAAGTACAGAAGAACATTAAGCATAAACACAATATGAGAGCACTTAACACAACACCAAAATTTTGGTTACGGGGAAACCCAAATAGGTAAAAACCCCAGTGGGAATTAGCACCCACTATGAACTGCACTAGAGTATATTGATCCTTGTTAGAAGATCTTACAACCCTGTTAGGATTTGATCTTTACAATGCATTAATTATAGTGACTTGGTCAAAGGTTGGACCCTATTAGGAGTCTTTTACAATTAACCTTGTTAGGGGTGAGGACACACTGTCCAGGAGCACACTTCTCAAAGTGTTGAAGGCTGCAACCTTCTATTTAATAGAAACACACTATATCTGGATCTTGGTGAACTGCAAGTTAGACCTATTGTCTTGATAAGTTCCAATGAATAGCATACACTCTCTTCTTTGTCACATAGACCTTCTACTGATGGCTCAATACTTTTCACCTTCTACTTTGCTCTTTTCTTTCAATTGTCTGCCATACTTAGCGATCACAACTTGACCGACTATAAGTATCTTTCTCCAAATGATATAATCAAGTTGGCCTATTAGAACTTCCTTGAAATCATATTAGAGAAACAATATAACTCTCTAGCAACATCTCCAATGGCTATACTAAGCACGCAACACTAATTAGGACCATGCAACTCCATATGAGTAGACACATCTCTTCACACTGTCAGCTCCACTAAGTTAATTGATACTTTCTTCCCATACTGAAATACATCATGTGCTCTTAACCAAATATTCTTAACTCTTCTCCAAACACTAATCCAAACACACATATCCAAAAGATAGGTTCAACTACTACAACAATAAAAACAATGTCGTATCGATCAAATAAACTTAGGAAACTGTAACTAGCAACTGGAAACATCATAACTCAACCTGTACTACACAACTAACTCTGCATCCATGAACATAGCTTCACTAACATGTCTACAACATAAATATAAATGTGCAAGGCTCCATTACAACCATACTAAAAATCACATACATAACTCTTCCTGGGACCTGTTAGGAACACTACTGATACAAACAATTGTATTACTATCTTCACTCAGAATCAACCTCTGCGTCTATGATATCATGCTAATAACATATCTAGGAAACATATACTCAAGGCTCTCTCCATCAAGCTTCCATGCATGCTACTTACCATATTTTTTCATCAATGGCAAACATACAGTCAACACTGGCTTGTTGGCAAATTTCCAACAGCCCATTTCTTCACCTTTTGTTAGAGATGTTGCAATGTAGGTGATTCTTGGGAATTCTTCGATGCCCAAGTTGAATAGCTTGGTTTCTTCAATGATGATAGGTGACTATTCTGGTCTATAATCCTAGATAGGAGGAAGAGGTAAGTCTCCATCTTCTAGCGCCTTAGAAAGGTTTTCACTAGAAGATACACCCTTTATCTTCTCTTTTTTGGAATCAGAATGTGCCCTAGAGGGGTTTTCACATAAGGACTTGTTCTTTTCTTTTTCTTTTTCAATTTTGTGGCTAAATCTTGCCTCCTCCCTGAAATATCCTTTGGGGTCAAGCTTACAGACATGAGTTGCTTCTAGATCTTGATCTTCTTGTTGGCATGATGCTCCCATGAACCTTAGGAGTGCTTATGTGCTTTGGAACTCATCGATGTGTGTGATGCTTGGTTGATCCCAGTCTATGAGTTCATGGTGGATGAGGGAAAGTTATATGACATTAATGGTGAGTTGATGGAGGACAGAAGTGCCTAGGAGGGTATCATCATTGAAGATGTCATCATAGGACTGATTTTCTTCATCTTCAGGGATGTCTTCGATATCTACGAGGTCATCCTGGCTATTCAAGAAGGGAACATTGGTCATGTTGGTGCCCCCAGTTGTAGTATTGGGCTCTTGTATATGCAAGTGAGGGGTATTAAAGCCAACACCTTGATTTTGTGGATTCTTTGATGTTGTGATGGGGTCTTTTCTTCCACCTTCTTATGGTCCTAGACCACCTCCTTGATATCTCCATTGTTCAGTGGTGTACTTGTGTGATTGTGGATATTTCTCTTTGAAGTAGCCAAGGAGTTCAGTGTCAGGTGGTGGGGGATCTTTTTATAACCACCAATTGATGTTAAGGTCCATATCTTGACTGTCTATGTTTCCATGGGAAATAAAATTCATAGGTCCCATTTGCTTGATTTTATGATTTACTTCAATGGACTTTCTTTGGTGACTCAGGCACCCTTGAGCATGTGGATCGAGAGGTAGGGCCCCTACTACAAATGCATCATTTAGGGTGTATTCACCATAGCCTCGATTGTTGATCTTGATAGAAGAGAGAGTGGAGGTGAGGATGGTCTCTAGATCGCTATGGGATCGTGAAGAGCTGGCAATAGAAGTGCCAATGTTGGTTCCAGGACAATGGTGGAATGAGGGAATGATGCTTCCATCGCACGACAATATGAGAAGGGTTGGGGATCAGCATGGATGGTAACCTTTGTGCCTTGATGCAAAAATTTGATGCACTAATGGTAAGTAGATGGTATAGCCTTGATGGAATGGATCCATGGTCAGCCAAGGAGGATGTTAAACGGTAGGTCAAGATCAACAACATGGCAGATGGTATCTTGAGTTATAGGGCCTAGTAGAGAATGGTACCTTTAGAGGTATGCTCTAAGTTATCATATGCCTTGATGGTGATGACTTCATGCGATATGTCAGCCTCTATGAACCCTATCTAATGAATTAATTTCAAAGTGCATAGGTTGAGGGCTAAGCCATTATCTTTCATGACCCTTTTAATAGAAAAATCTTTGACCATGATGGAAATGCGGAGAGGGAGATTATAGTCAGGTGTAATGGCTAGTATATCAGATGGCTTGAAGGATAAAGCACAAGATCCCGATAGATTTCCTACAAGGTTCTCAAAATAGATTGTGTTTATGTCTGTGGGGACATGTCCTTCTCAGAGGGCTCGATTGAGGATTTCTTGATGGAGGGGTGAAGTGCAGAGAAGGTTGAGAATGGAGATTTGGGTAGGTGTATTCCCAAGATGTTATATAAGGTTATATTGTGTATTGTGTGCTAGCCTTGGACGGGCATCGGTGATAGTTATCTGGCCTCTTCATGTGGTGACTACACACTAACTATCAGCTCCTCTGACATGGATGACATTGACTGTGGGTTCAACTTGGTTTATACATACAAAAAATTTGTCATAGTTGATATGGGCAGTTGTATAGTCTTTGTGATCAACATGATCTCCTTGTTTTCCTTTGCCTTGGTTCTAAGGTGGGGGATTAGCATTGGCTTGGTTCTTCCCAATGTTTTGTTGTGGGAACACATTCAGATATATCTGGAAATTGGCATTAGGTGAAGCTTGGGCTGGTGTGTCCACTTGGATCTCCTTTCAGTCAATGAGATCTTGGCCATACTATTTTAGCTTCATGCACCATAGGGTAGTATGTCCTTTGACACGATGATAATCATAGTACTCATGATCATTGTACCAGTTAGGCTTGGGAGTTACATCATCAAATTGTTGGATTGGTGGGTACATGATTAGATTGGCCTTGGCCATGTGATGAAAGATTACATCCAGAGGTTCACTAAGAGGCGTGAAGGTTCTCTTCTGGTAAGTCTAGGCTCGAGGCCTATTCTAATTGGGGGTTATTGTTATGGCATTGGCCTGATAGGGTGGATTGCCTTGATTTACTTGATGTACCTGTTGTTGATAGTTCTACATGGGTTGTTGATGGATCTAAGGTTGATGTTGCTGATATACAAAAGTAGGTGTAGGACTAGCCACAATGATTTGGACATGCTTAGTGTTTGTGGCTCCATCAGTGACAACATTTTTGTTTCGATTCTAGTAACGAGGTTTGTCATTGCTAGATTTGTTGTGGGAATAGTCTTTGTGATGTCGGATTGTGCCTTTATCTAAGAGACCTCTTTCTATATCTATCCCCTTGCCTTTGATATCTTGATACATTTAGATGCAAATCATCCTCATGAAGTGGGATAGTTTGGGATGTAGGTTATCAATGAAGATCTTGGTTAGATGTTTTTCAAGTAGTTGGTATGATAACCTGGCTGTGAGGTTTTCCATCATTGTAAATAGTCAGCTAGGCTTTCTCCTCCTTTCTATTTTGAGTTACATAGGTCTAGTAAAGATAACTCATTCTCAACATTGTCAGCATATTGGGCAATGAACTTCTTAGAGAGCTCAAAAAAATTTGTGATAGTCCCACAAGGTATCTTGTAAAACCACTCAATAGCAGTTCCTCCCAATCTTTTGGGGAATAGGTGTAAAAGATAATTATCATTGTAAGCCACTTCTTGGGATGTCATATAGAACTCTTTGATGTGGTTTATAGGGTCTCCTTTCCATTGATATTTATCAAATTTGGGTGTCTCGAAGTGCTTAGGGAAAGGAACAACTATGATTGATCGATCAAACGGATAGGGACACACCTCTTCAAACTTGAAGGTCTTGTTCTATCTGATAGCTTTGAGCTCCTTAAGAGGATTTTTCATTTCTTCCCACTCCACATTGATTGGCGTTAGAGAGGGTATTCCCATTTGGAAAGGGTCTAATGGTGCTGGTGAATAAGGGTGATTTTGAGGTGGATATTGTGGAGTGGGATATGGAGATTGCCCAGCAAGATAGGCGGATTGGAATGGATATTGGGGTGAAGATAGCTGGGAGGATATTGTTGCTGAGGTGTGAGAGTATACTATTGTGTGGGATATGAAACTACTTGTTGTTGCTAGGGGATGATGGGATGTTGTTGCTGTGATGGGTAGGATGATGCTTGTTGTTGTGGGATGATGGGATATTATTGTTGTTGTGCTAGGAAGTACTGTTGTTGTGGAGGAGGCTGGTGGAATGGTGCAACTTATTGGTAGGCTTGGCTTTGATGCACTTGGTGTTGTGCTTGGTTGATGTAGGTTGGGTGCATTCCTACATCACTTAGGGGGAACTGATGTAGGGAAGCTGAAAGAAAGAGGTGGTTGGGAAAGGTAGCTTGTGAGATGGGAAGAACTTTGTTATTGGGGTGTTGGAACCACTTGAGACGCGGGGGGTGGAACAAATAAGTAGTTAGTGTATGAAGGAAAGGATGATGTTGGCGGAGGTTGTGATGGTTGTTGTTGCGCTACTTCAGAGAAGGTGACTTGTTGGTTTGTAGGCATGGATGTGGGAGAGTGGGTTGGTATTCCCAAAGCTTGCATCACTTTGTGAGTAAGGCCCCAAAAAGAACCAGTGTGTGGTGGGAATTATGATGCAGAGGATGCTGGAAAGGTAGATGTGATGGGAGTTTGGGACATGAATGGTGGATTTGGAAATCCCATGGAAGGCATGCCTATTGTGAATGTAGTTTTTTGGGCTTGTGCTTGGGTAAATGTTTGTCGGGGTGTGGATGAAGATGCTTGTGTTCCCCACAAGAAGGGTGGTGCTGATGTGGAAGCTTACTGGGAGAAGGAGGAAAATGACTGTGTTGCCCCTAGAAATGATGGCATGGGTGTAGAAGCTTATGGAGTGAATGGGAAGGGTGATTATGTTGCCCCTAGGAATGATGGTATTATTAGAGATTTGTTAGCAAGCCAATGTTGACTGTATGTTTGTCATTGATGACAACATATGGTAAGTAGCATGTGTTGAAGACTTGTGTAGTAAGATTTGAGTATATGTTGCATGGATATGTTATTAGCATGATATCATGGACGTAGAGGTTGACTATTAGTACAGACAGTTATATAGTAGCTTGTGTCAGTAGTGTTATTGACAGAGTTACAAGCAGTGTTCTATGGGTGATTGTTCGTACAATCATCATGGAGCCTTGTGCCTTTGGATATGTGATTGAGACATGGTAGTGATGTTACATTCATGGACATAGAGTCTGATGATCAGTAGAAGTAAAGTTATGTAGTCACTATTCAGCAGTAGCAGTTTCCTATGTTTATTCAAAAGAGCTGACAGAGATTATATTGGTTATGGAGTTGCGCCTATCATTTTGGTATGCACCCTTGGATTAGTGCTTGGAGAAGAGTTATTAATGTTTGGTTAAGAGTGTATTATGTAATTCATCTTGTGGATAAAGTTTTAGTTACTTTGGTAGAGCCGACAGTGTGTAGCGTGCACTTATTATTATTGGACAAGTCCCAGATTGTGTTGCGTGCTTAGTAGAGCTAATAGAATTATTATTGGAGTATGCTATGGTTTCTCTAATATTATTTCAAGGTGGTTCTAAAAGGATGACTTGATTATATCATTTAGAGGAAAGATATTTATCGACAGTCATTTGTGATTGCTAAAGTGTGGTTCATAATTGATTGTGAAGAACATAGCAGAGTGTGCGAAGTGTTGAGACATCAGCAGAAGGTCTATGTGACCAAGTAAAGTGTTTATGATAGACATTAGAACTGATCCAGATAGTAGGTCAAAGCGCAGTTCACAAAGATCCAGATATAGTGTGTATCTATTATTCAGAAAGTTGTAGCCTTCGCCCCTTTGAGTAGTGTGCTCTCAGACAGTGCATCCTCACCCCTAACAAGGTTAATTGTAAAAGACTCCTAACAGGGTCTGACCCTTGACCAGGTCTATTGTACTAAATATATTGTAAGAAACTCCTAACAGGGTTAAGGATGTTCTAACAAGGATCATAAAACACTAGTTTAGATTATTAGTGGGTGTCAATTCCCACTGGGGTTTTTAACTATTAAGGTTTCCCCGTAACTAAAATATTGGTGTTGTGTTCAAGTCTTCTTTCATTGTGTTTATGTTTTGTGTTTAATTATACTTATTTAGATAAATAATTAAAATTTGTAGATAATTGATTTACCCCCCCCCCCCCAGTTATCTCTTGGGACTATTCCTAACAATTGGTATCAGAGCCAAGTGCCTCTGAGAGAAATTTTAACAGCTTGAGGTTGACCAGATGGCATTCTTTAGAAAAGAAAGTCCTAAGTTTGATGGAGAGAATTATCTTGACTGGAAGAACAAGATAGTGACACATTTGTAATGCATTACTTTTGAAGTTTTTGATGTAACTATCAAAGAAGTCAATATCCCTACTTTAGAAGACCTTGCAAAGGATGATGCTACTAAAAAGAAAAAGGAATTGTTTCATTAGAATGCAATAGCCAAGGAAGCCCTTATCAGTGCTCTATCTGATAGTGAGTTTTCAGAAATAAAGAAAGTAGATACAACCCACAAAATATGGAAGTACCTAGAAGACATATTTGAAGGAGACAAACAAGCAAAGGATGCATGCAGAAAAACTTGAAAGAAAAGATACAATGCATTATAGATGCTACCTGAAGAGAACATCAGAGCTTACAACCAAAGGATTAATGAAGCAGTTGCAGGAATCAGGAACAATGGTGGAGAGATCTCAGAAGAAGACATTATGGATAAGTTGATGACCACTCTCATAGCTGAATATGAAAACAAGATCAACATACTTGATGAGACCATGCAGCTTACATCAAATTTCAAAAGAGAAACCTTGATCAGCAAAATTTTAGCTTTTGAGATTTCAAGGTGGAAGACAGAACCTAAAATTGAAACAGCCTTCAAAGCTTCAGTCCATGGTAAGAAATCTATAAACACCTCTGGTAATTTTGATGATGATGATGATGATGAAGAGAAAACACTAGATGATTTCATTGCTATGATTGCTAAAAGAGAAAAGAAAGGAAAAGGAAAATATGAAGGTCAATTACCATTCAAATGTTTTTAATGCAATAAGATTGGTCACTTTGCATCTAAGTGTCCTACAAGAGTTAAAAATTTCAATAATAATTACAAGCCTAAGTATACAAAGGAATGTTACTATGCTGGAGATGGAGTATCAGATGAAGAATCAAGAGAAGAGGAGATTGGATTCATTTCTCTTGAAGATGAAAAGAATTCACAAGAGTTAGCATTGATTTCACAAGCAGACATCAGGACAGATTGGATCATTGACAGTGGTTGCTCACATCACATGACAGGTGACAAAGATAGATTTGTTCATTTGGACATATATAAAGGAGGCATGGTCAGATTTGGAGATAACACTCCTAAACCTATCATTGGTAGAGGAGCCATCACCCTAGATGGAAAGAATAGCACTAATGATGTTCTTTATGTTGATGGTTTGAAACATAACCTACTGAGTGTTGGGCAGTTGCTTGACAAATGCTACAGATTGGAGTTCAATGGAAACAAGTGTATCATTAACAACAAGGAAGGAGAAATAATTGCATCAAGTTCAAAGACTAAAGGTAATGTTTTTCAACTTAATCCAAAAGCAAGTTTTTTTATTGCTAAAGTAGATGATAGTTGGCTATGGCACAAAAGACTATGTCATATCAATTTTGATAACATAGTAAAGATCAGTAATGTTAAGGTAGTAAGAGACCTACCTAGCATAGCAAAGCCAGTTGATACTATATACAGAGAATGTGTAATGGGAAAGCATGTGAGAAATTCATTTAGGAGCAAGCATAATTTAGCAAAGAACAAGCTAGATCTTATTCATACAGATCTATGTGGACCAACTCAAACAATATCATACTACAGTCAAAGTTATTTCATTTTGTTTGTAGATGATTATTCTAGAATGATGTGGGTTGCATTCTTGAAAGATAAGTCAGAAGCATTTGATAAGTTCAAAATATTCAAAGCTAAGGTTGAGAATGAATCTGGACTTGAGATAAAATGGCTAAGGTTGAATAGAGGAGGAGAATTCACCTCTGACAGATTCTATGAGTACTGTGAAGAACATGGCATATAGAGACAGTTAAGTGCACCTAGAACACCTCGGCAGAATGAGATTGCAGAAAGAAGAAACAGGATTATCCTTGACACATCGCACACCATCATGATTGAACAAAAAGTTGCACATACCTATTGGAGAGATGCGGTCAATACAATAGTCTATACAATCAATAGAATACAATTAAGGCCTGGCACTGACAAGACACCTTATGAGCTATGGTTTGGTAATGTTCCCATAGTGAAATATTTCAGAATCTTTGGAAGCAAGTGCTACATCAAGAGGGATGAAGTAGTAGGCAAGTTTGATGCAAGAAGTGATGAAGGTATTTTCCTTGGTTACTCTACTAAAAGTAAAGCTTATAGATGTTTTAACTTAAGATTGAAGAAGATCATTGAAAGTGCCCATGTTAAGATTGATGAAAAGCTTATGGTTCAAGAAAGATATCATGATTACTCATTTATGATTGAAGAAGAACCTAGACCCTCCACTAGTGAGATAGTTGTTGAAGAGATGTTTGATAGTATCAATGTATTGTTCAATGACCCTAAATCAAGTGAAGAAGAAACTCAAAAGGAAGATGAGACAGTATCACCTAAAGTTCCAAAGTTTACATCTAGAAATCATTCCAAGAATGACATCATTGGAGATCAGAGTGGAAAAGTCTTAACAAGATCACAAGCAAAGAATTCAGCTAGCAATGAGGCGGTATGTTTACTATCTCAGATTGAACCCTTAAGTGTTGAAGATGCATGTAATGATTCAGATTAGAATGATGCTATGAAAGAAGAACTAGATCAGATTATCAAGAATGATACTTGGGAACTGGTCCCAAGACCTAGTGATAAGAATGTGATTGGAACAAAATGGATATTCAAAAACAAGATGAATCAAGATGGTATAGTATACATTGAGCAACCAGAAGGATTCACCTTATTAGACAAACCTGATATGGTATGCAGATTAAAGAAAGCCCTCTATGGACTTAAGCAAGCCCCTAGAGCATGGTATGAGAGACTAGCTAGCTATCTAACAATGATTGGATTCAAGAAAGGAGCAGCAAACTGTAATCTATTCATAAGAGAGACATATGAAGGTTTACCACTTGTAGCTATATTTGTTGATGACATTATCTTTGGAGGTAATGAAAAACTTAGTGCTAAATTTGCTAAAGATATGTAGAATGAATTTCAAATGAGCATGATTGGACCTATCAAATACTTTTTGGGATTGAATGTGCAGTAGACAGAGAAAGGTATTTTCATTAATCAGTCCAATTATGTGAAAGAGATATTAAAGAAATTCAAGATGGATGATTGCAAGCCAGTAGGGACACCTATGATAATTGGATGCAAGCTTACAAAAGAAGATGATTCACCAGCAGTAGATATAACATTGTACAAGTCTATGATTGGCAAACATATTTATCTTACTCAGACCAGACCAGATATTTCCAATGCAGTTGACATTGTTGGAAGATTCATAGCAGAGCCTAAACAAAGTCACCTCGTGGCAGTAAAAAGAATATTTAGATACTTGCAAGGCACTATAGACTATGGTCTATGGTATCCCAATTCATAAAATGTTGAGCTTCATGAATATACTGATGCAGATTGGGCAGGATGCATTGATGATAGAAAGACTACATCAGGAGGAGTAGTGTTTCTTGGTGACAAACTTGTCACTTGGACAAGCAAGAATCAAAATTGTATCTCTCAGTCAATAGTAGAAGCAGAGTATGTTGCAACAGCCCTAAATTGTTCTATAATTGTTTGGATCAAGCAAATGATAAAGGACTTTGGAATTCGGATTGACTATCCTATTGTTATACATTGTGATAACACTAGTGTGTGTGTGAATTTTGTACCCAGTTGCAGACACAATACTTCAATAAAACATTAGAGGTTAGCATAAATCAAAATCTGACAAATAATTGAAACTAAGCTAACCAGGTGATTTACTGCCTTCTAGTAGGTGTGAGTATGATGTTATCAGATTAGAATCAAGATCAGTGACAATGCAACACCTAAATGAAGGATTTGAATGCAAAAGAATGAAAACTATATGAATGCAGATTATTCTATATTTTTATATTTTTTGTGCAATAATATGAAAACTGTATGAATCTAAGCTAAATGAATGAAATTGAATGCATATTTAATCTAAGAATGATATGAATTCTATGAATGCAAAGCTATGATATGAAAACTATGAAACTATGACCAGTAATGAAAGATCTCACAAATCGCCTATCGCAAGTGCTTAATCCTTCAATCACAAATTTGCCAGAGTAATTGTGCAAATTTGAGGTCAGTTTTATTATGAAGAGTTGAACCTTGATTTATAGAAATCCAAGGCTTTGAAGATGCATGAGAAAAGCCATAAATCACTCTTGATAAACTCAGGTTGATTTTTGAGTTATCAAGAAATCAGAGATAATTAACTCACGAAAATCATGCAAAAGCAGTGTTTAACTCAAAATAGAATTTAAATCAAATTTTAACTCATCATCAGATGTTGAGTTTAATTTTAAAATTGATTGTTGATTTCTAGTTGACTGCTTTTCTGATTGTGCATGATTTAATTATAAATTAATTTAAAAATAAAGTGATTTATTCTCAACTTAAATGATTTTTGAATTAAAATAACTGATTTATGGGTTAATCAATTATTAAATCAAACTTTATTCTAAAACTATATTATTAAAAATTGACAATTGACATGAATTAATTAAATAAGAATTTAATCAATTAGTCATAAGATTTTAGATTTATTGTCAAAATTAAGTAATACAATTTAGGAATAATTAGAATTAAATTTAATTAAATAATTAAGTGGCAGTATTAAATCTAATTAATTAAATATTTAGAATATTCAATTAATCAAACTTTAGGATAAATAGGATTTATCGCCAAATAATTATTAAATTAAAGATAATTAGGATGAACAGGAATATTGCTAGGAATATTCCCCGATGCAGAATTAGGAGAAAATCAATTAGGATTCGATAATGTGCAGATGTGCCTTAGGTTAGGACTTTGATGTCGATTTCATTTGAATTGAAGATGTAAGAGGTTAATGAACCTATAGCCCATTTTTGGGGTATTACATTTTGCCCCTCTTTGAATCACTTTGCAAAGCGTAGTGGTTCAAAGAATAGTCTGTGTCTGATATATATGTATGAAAGTGATTTGAAAGATTAGCCGATTCCATGACAAAAATTGATTGAAAGATTTGAAGATGTAAGATTTAAGATTTTAGGTCTTGAATGACCAAAGATAATGTTAACTATAGAAACAATGAACCAATTATTATGAAAAAGTGTCAAAACACCTGATTCTAAACCTTATGATTGCAAAGAAGTGAGTGATCAATTCCAGACCTAATTGTCCTAAAAAGAATCATATTGGTATCACATCTTGAACCCATCAGTTACGAAGAACCAAGGAAATGACACTAATGAACCGATGGTTACGAAAAGTTGATACATTTTACAAGATAGATTAGGATACCAGATTGATATGGATCTCTGTGAATCTGATATGCCCCAAGAATTAATAGATTTTCCCCAAGCGATGAGGACTTTAGATGAATCAGCAACTAGACGTGGTTGTTGTCTTGATTACCGAGGAAAGATTTGACTGACAAAATAAGATTTACAAACTTGAATGATGTGCAATACCATGCCCCCTTCGGGATAAAAATCAAAATCTGACAAGAAAAGTTAGCATTATATAGTGTAGAAGCATGTTAATTGATTTGAAAAGTGGTTGTGCACGTTTGAGAATGCGTTCTGCATCATTTGGAGGTCCTGGAGACCAAGTTTGACTAGGTTTGACCATGAGTTAACCATGGTTAACCAAGTTGAAATTTTGATAGTTTGATGTAAGATAATTAGTTAAGTTGAATAATTGATTTCTATGATGATTGAAGGTTGATTATGCAAGTAGTCGGTTGTCCTGGGTCTGAAAATTTTAAATCATGATTTTGACATAGTAAACAATCTCAGATTTTGATTTTGATCCTGAAAATGGGTTTAGAACGTCGAAATTAGCCAGGGGTGCAATTTTCATGAAAAATGGAGCACTTTTGAAAATTAGGTCAAAAGCTATATAAGGACCAAAAGGGTCATTTTCAATTCAGTATTCACATTTGACTTTTAAAACCTTGTGGAGCCCTCTGAGTGAGAAAATGGCTGAGTTGAAGGTACCTATCTCTTCCCACCAATTTGAGTGCAATCGAAGACATTAGCAGCCTCCGCCAGTATGGACATCTGGTAAGTGGACCTCTGTGCCTCTTCGTAAATTCCATTTTTGCATGTTTGTAGTATTTTTAGGTTGTTTTTCATACATTTCAATTTTTCAATTCTCACATGCATGGAAACTCATACAACTGTCCTCTGTGACTCGTACAAATTTTCAATGTCCTGTAGAGTGTCATATCAGAACCCCCTAAAACTCATTTGAGAGGGACCCAAGAGTCGTACAATGTTTCATCAGGTCCCTCATATGTCATACGGTGATCCCTAGAAATTCGTATATGCATGGTTTGTCGTATGGAACCCTGCTGAAACTCATACGATTTTTGGTGCTAGTCTCTATTATCGTATGGAAAACAGTGAGCTTAAAAATCCTTTTTAGGTCAAAAAAATTTATTTTCTGATTCCTTAGGCTGATTGCTGAGATTTAATGTACCTTCTGAGATAGTGAACTTTTGAATTTATGTACTATTAGCCTATTTTTCAACCAAATTACTAATAGGATTTCTTGTTTCTATTATGTGTAGGTCATATATCCTGACATTCATGTGTGTATCTCTCATCTTGCTACTCAGAGACTATGCATATCTCTTCCAGACCCTATGAGGGTACACCTAGCTACCTGTGGTTTTGAGTATCTGATTCGGTTGCTCAAGATTAGAGTGAACCATGGATTACTAATGGCTTTGATTGAGAGGTTTCATTCCAAGACCCAAACCTTTCATCTCCCTACTGGAGAGATTACTGTGACACCAGAGGACATGTACAGGATTTTGTGCATTCCATTCCATGGTCCTTGTCAAAATTATGCGAGTTCGGGGAACTCTGGATTACATGCCTTCAGACATTTGTTTGGAGATGATACACAGCTTACTGGTTCTATTTTTTGGGAGTTATTAGTGTAGCGCTATGGGCAGACCCATAGATTAGAGTGTATTATAGCTGGCATGATAGGAGGTATTGTTATTTCTAACTGTCAGCAAAACGGTCTCCTAATGGGTTGGGCCCTTATAGTTGCATGATTGATGGCTAGTCCTTCTAAGTTAGGTTGGAGTCAGTGCATGCTAGTGCATATGTTCTCTAAGATGCACGAGATTGTGTATCAAGAGGGAAAGTCTGTTAGAAAGTAAAGACCACCAAGATAATTGAGAGGGTTAGGTGAATCAGTTATCTGATAATTAAACCATTTATCAACTTCAACAACTTTAAACCATATAATCAATGCAGTAACCAACCATAGAAAGATAATCATACACAGTGACACAATAACACAAGATATGTTAACTAGGGAACCTCTTGATCAAAGAGTAAACCCCGGTGGGAATGATGCCCACAAAATGATGCACTAATATGAAAGTTCCTTGTGAAAGGATGGACCTTGTTAGAAGTCTTATGAAATACATTCAGTACATATGAATCTTTGTTAGGAGATTTTGAATCCCTATTAAAAGATTCTAACCCTGTTAGGAGTTATGGAAGATAGAAGGACCCACTGCCCAAATAGCTTCAAGGCAAGATCTCTGAACTCACTGTCCAACAAATCTTAGGATTATTCAATAGAATAATATAAAATATGTTACCTCCTTTACACTATGCCAAAACCACACTCTCTACTACACAAGATCACAAATCCAGATCTTTGTACTTCACAAGTCTTCCTTCATCACTGAATTAGCTCTTTTCTTCACTTCATGCATACATTCGCATCACAGCTTTCACAATTTCATATCACAACTATTACAATCCCCTCATAACAAGGAAAAAAAAATTTCCTTTATAACACACTCAAATAATTACAAATGAGTCGGCATACAAATACAAAATAATAATTTCAACACGCTACATCAAAATTACATAAAAACTATCAGCTTCCACATACAATAACTTTCCAATCGTGTGACCTCAAAGTTTGCATTGTGAACCACGTCACCACCAATGAGTCTCAAACTTCCCTTTAACTGTGCAGAATCAGATTCCATCCCGGTTAGGCGATATCCTCTGATTACCAAAAATCGCTACTCAGGAACACTACCAGAATACTGCTTCCACCAAAATGCTTATAACTTTCATGAATAAATGAATTTCCTTTTGTGTTTTTAACCATAGGTTAATAACACACCAAAGAACATATCACCAACTATGCATAACTCAATCTACAATATAACATGTGCACAAAACAAAACTGTGCCTGCTTCTTTACTAAACTCCAGAATATCACTATGTTGACATCAATGACAATCATAGTCATGATTGCAACAACCACTGCTACAGAATGACTACCAAAGGCTTCATCATTCATTCCTAACAATCTCCCCCATTGGCATTGATGGCAACATAGATGAAAAAACATCTAATGTTCCAAAAATCCAATCACTACTGCTCAACTACTCTGCTGCTCTTCATCAATCAAATCTTGCTTCATTTTCCTATTCAATCTCTCCAACAAATGTAGTTCCTTAATGTTTTTCATGATTCTCTCCCCCATTGACATCAATGACAAAAATTTCATCACTATGTCAAACAATAGCTCAATGTCAAAAGACGCTATTCAAAAAAAAATATATATATTCACTAGAGTCCTCAATAACTCAGCTCAGATACACATACTCCCCCATAGAGGAAGTACCAACATCCAATCCAAAAAATAGATAGGGCCATATTCCACTAGACGGATGCAACCAACTGCATCATTACTCAAAAGTAGGTTGGGGCATAACCCCAAGCATACCTCTCAAATACTTAAATGTATCCTTAGGCAAAGGCTTAGTAAATATATTTGCTATCTACTCCTTTGTGCTTATGTACTCCAGTCTGACTTCTTTCTCAGCAACTTTCTCTCTTACAACATGATACTTTATCTCTATATGCTTTGTCTTAGAATGTAAAACAGGATTCTTAGACATACTAACTGTACTTGTATTGTCACAATGTATGACAATAGGCTCATCAAACTTGATTCCAATGTCCATCAACATCTGCTTCATCCAAATTATCTGATTACAATTGTTTGTTGCTGCTACATATTCTGCTTCTATTCTACTCTGTGAGATACAATTCTATTTTTTTCTCAACCAAGAAACTAATCTTCCTCCAAGAAAAAAGGCTCCACCACGGGTGCTTTTCTTATCATCAATGCTACCTCCCCAATCAGCATCATTATATGCACATAGGGTAAAATCCTCAGAAGTTTCATACCACAATCCATAGTCCATTGTGCCTTTAAGATATCTCAATATCCTCTTTACTGTTGCATAATGTGACTCTCTAGGTTCAGCTTGAAGTCTTGCTACCATTCCAACTGAATGTTGTATATCTGGTCTAGTGTGTGTCAAGTACTGCAATCCACCAATCATGGATCTGTATTTCTTTTGCTCAACTGCTGGTGTCTCATCTTTACTAGATAGTTTATGTCCTGTAACCATAGGTGTTCCAACTGGTTTACAATTCTCCATACCAAATCTTTTCAATAAATCATTCAAGTACTTTGTCTGACTTACAAAGATACCATCTTTGTTTTGTGTTATTTGTAATCCCAAAAAGTATTTCATTTCTCCAATCATACTCATTTCAAATTCTGTCTTCATTTCATCATCAAATTTGTCACTAGCTTCATCTTCTCCTCCAAAAATAATGTCATCAACAAAAATAACCAAAACTAACAATCCATTCTTAATTTCTTTTGTGTATAAGTTACTATCAGTTGTTCCTTTTGTAAATCCCAACTTTAACAAATACTTATCTAATCTAGCATACCAAGTTCTAGGTGCTTGCTTTAGTCCATACAATGCTTTCTTTAGTTTACATACCATGTCTCCTTCTTGAGTCAAAGGAAAACCTTCAGGTTGCTCAATGTAGACTTCTTCTTCTAATTCACCATTCAGAAATGTTGACTTCACATCCATCTGATACACTTTGAATTTCTTAAATGTTGCGTAAGCCAAAAATATTCTTATTGCTTCAAGTCTTGCCACAGGGGGAAAAGTCTCTTCATAGTCAATTCCTTCTTGCTGTGAGTATCCCTTACATACCAATCTTGCTTTGTTTCTAATTACTTCTCCTTGTTCATTCATCTTGTTCCTGAATACCCATTTAGTTCCAATCACATTTTTGTCTTTAGGTCTAGGGACCAATTCCCATGTCTTGTTCTTTTCAATCTGATCCAATTCTTCTTTCATAGCTTTAATCCAATGTTCATCTTCACAAGCTTCATTAGTAGACTTAGGTTCAATTTGAGAAATCAAACATAAATGTACCTTCTTTCTAGTCATAACTCCTCTGTCCAAACTTCCAATCACTTGTTCAATAGGATGATGTCTTGATATATACCTGTTAGGTGTCATAGTCACTAATCTTTCTTCAACTGTAGATTCTTCTCTAGATTCTTCTCTATTTTCTTCAACATGACTTTCACTCAACAATTCACTATCAGTCTCAAAAAATTATTCAGTAGTTTCAATGTTCGGCTGAGGGTTAGTTCCTTCATCAAATTCATAATCAAGTATTCTTTCCTGAATTTTAAACTTCTCATCAACTTTTACATTTGCACTTTCAACAATAGTCTTAGTTCTCTTATTGTAACATCTATATGCTTTTCTTTTCAAAGAATATCCAAGAAAAATTTCTTCATCACTTCTAGGATCAAACTTTCCTATATCATCATCTCTCTTAATATAACATTTGCTTCCAAAAATTCTAAAATACTTAACTGAGGGTGCATGTCCAAACCACAATTCATAAGATGTCTTGTCTGTGTCTGCTCTGATTTGTACTATGTTCATTATATATACTATTGTATTCACTACTTCTCTCCAAAATGTTTTTACCAAATCACCTTCAAACAACATAGCTCTAGCTACTTTAGTCACTGATCTATTCCTTCTTTCTGCAATACCATTTTGTTCAGGTGTTCTAGGGGCTAAAAATTGTCTCTTAATACCATTCACTTCACAAAAAGTGTTAAACTCCTTAGATGTAAATTCTCCACCTCTATCAGATCTCAAACATTTAATCCTCATTCTTGATTCATTCTCAACTTTATTCTTCATGACCTTAAACTTATCAAATGCTTCAGATTTTTCTTTCAAAAATGCAATCCACATCATTCTTGTAAAATTGTCAACAAGAATCATAAAATACCTTTCTCCATAGAATCCTCTAGTCCTAGTAGGACCGCTCAAGTCTGTATGAACAATCTCCAACTTTTCTGTAGATGTGAACTTCTTGCTAGGAAATGAACTCTTTTTATGCTTAGCCATCACACATTCCTTGCAAATCATGTTAGTAGGCTTCATAATCTTAGGTAAATCTCTTACTGCAAGTGTAGAACTTACTTTCACAATATTATCAAAGTTTATATGACAAAACCTTCTATGCCATAACCAACTATCATCAATCTTAGTCATCAAACATGTCATCTCAGTAGGATTCAACTGAAATACATTACCTCTAGATCTAGATCTAGTTCCAATCAGATTTCCATCTTTATCCTTTATCACACAAGTTTTCTCAGTAAACCAAACTTGATATCCCTTATCCACTAACTGTCCAACACTCAAAAGATTATGTTTCAATCCATCAACAAAGTGAACATCATTAGTATTAGTCTTTCCATCAAAAGTAATAGATCCTATGCCTTTAATCAAACAAGGTGCATTGTTACCAATTCTAACAACTCCTCCATCATAATTGTTAAACTTTATGAACTTTCCTTTATCACCAGTCATATTCTGTGAACAACCAATGTCTATAATCCAATCACCTTTCTTTTCAACTTGGGAAACTAAGGCTTTCTCTTCCTTAACATTAGATTTAGAATTTTCTTCCTTAATTGC
Organism: Chamaecyparis obtusa; assembly: GCA_027943335.1. Classification (NCBI taxonomy): domain Eukaryota; kingdom Viridiplantae; phylum Streptophyta; class Pinopsida; order Cupressales; family Cupressaceae; genus Chamaecyparis; species Chamaecyparis obtusa. The sequence goes on along the minus strand of BSBK01001879.1, from coordinate 1,732,180 downwards.
TACAAATCCTATGTCATCAAAGTTATCATTATCACTGTCACTCAAATGTCTTTCAATTCCTACTTCAATTTCTTCATCATTTGCATAATAACATTTTCTAGATCTTCTAGGCTTAAAATTGTTTCTATACTTCTTAACTCTCTTAGGACACTTAGATGCAAAATAACCATATTATTGACATGTCCAACATTTAAAGATTTTCTTACCATCTGGTTCTCTTTTCACAAGCAAGGCAATACCTTCTTCAATCTTCTTATCTTCATCAAATTTGGATCTGCTACTGCTGGCATAATCTCCATTCACACTTGTACTTCTAGACAAAGTAGGTCTGATGTTAAGAGCACTGAATGTTGTCTCCACTCTAGGTAGCTCTCCTGATAATCTCAAATTCATCTCTGCTACTTCCAATCTTCCAAGAGGAGTCTCTCTTGAAAAGTTTTGTGTACAAGGTATCACTTGTTTAATCATTTGTGTAGTCTACCTGAATACTGGTGTCAATGTTCTCAAAATCTTCCATATTACTTCATTCTCTATCTTTTCACCTCCACAAGAATTTATTCCTACAAAATTTTTTGACATCCTACTAATATAGCTTCTAATAGATTCATCTTCCATCATTCTTATGTCTTCAAATGCACAAATCCAATTATGTAACCTAGCTTTCTTTCCATGTTCATCACCTTCAAAAGTAGCATGTAAAGCTTTCCAAATATCATGAGATCTAGTTAAACCTTTTACCTAACTATATTCATTCTCTAGAAGTGCTGATAAAAGTGCTTCTCTTGCAAGTATGTTACACATGAATAGATCTACCTCATCTTTAGTACTTGTTTCAAGATTGTCTTCTTCAATTATAGTTCTTTCATTCTTTGTAATCAACCAATAACCTGGTCCTAAATACAAGAGATGTGTCTTCATCTTTTCTTTCCAACTGTCAAAATTTACTCCATCAAACTTAGGGCTTTCTTTCCTAAAATTTGCCATGGATCTCCTTAAGTTGTTAAACTTCTCTTTCAAGGACCTGTCACTCTGATACCAATTGTTAGAAAGTAAAGACCACCAAGATAACTAAGAGGGGGGGGGGATGAATTAGTTATCTAATAATTAAACCATTTATCAACTTCAATATCAACTTCAATAGCTTTAAACCATATAATCAATGTAGTAACCAACCATAGAAAGATAATCATACACAATGACACAATAACACAAGATATGTTAACTAGGGAACCTCTTGATCAAAGAGTAAACCCCGGTGGGAATGATGCCCACAAAATGATGCACTAATATGAAATTTCTTTGTGAAAGGATGGACCCTGTTAGGAGTCTTATGAAATACATTCAGTACATATGAATCTCTGTTAGGAGATTTTGAATCCCTCTTAAAAGATTCTAACCCTGTTAGGAGTTATGGAAGACAGAAGGACCCACTGCCCAAACAGCTTCAAGGCAAGATCTCTGAACTCACTGTCCAACAGATCTTAGGATTATTCAATAGAATAATATGAAATATGTTACCTCCTTCACACTGTGCCAAAACCACACTCTCTGCTACACAAGATCACAAATCTAGATCTTTGTACTTCACAAGTCTTCCTTCATCACTGAATTAGCTCTTTTCTTCACTTCATGCATACATTCCCATCACAACTTTCACAATTTCATATCACAACTATTACAATCCCCTCATAATAAGGAAAACATTCATTCCTCTATACCACACTCAAATAATTACAAATGAGTCGACATACAAATACAAAATAATAATTTCAACACGCTACATCAAAATTACATAAAAACTATCGGCTTCCAGATACAATAACTTTCCAATCGTGTGACCTCGAAGTTTGCATTGTGAACCACGTCACCACCAATGAGTCTCAAAATTACCTTTAACTATGCAAAATCAGATTCCATTCTAGTTAAGAGATATCCTCAGATTATCAAAAACTGCTACTCAGGAACACTGCCAGAATACTGCTTCCACCAAAATGCTTATAACTTTCATGAATAAATGAATTTCCTGTTAAACTGTTAACCATAGGTTAATAACACACCAAAGAACATATCATCAACTGCACATAACTCAATCTAAAATATAACATGTGTGTAAAACAAAACTATGCCTGCTTCTCTGCTAAACTCCAGAATATCACTATGTTGACATCAATGACAATCATAGTCATGAATGCAACAACCACTGCTATAGAATGACTACCAAAGGCTTCAGAATTCATTCCTAACAAAGTCTTTTGCTTATGGTGCATTATTTCTTCAGATATGGGCCTAGGAGCATATCCTAATATGCAGACCAGTGTGTCAGGATTAGCGCCAGCCATAGGAGCCGGTGATATATAGATGCTCTGGATATGTTACACCAGTGCATATGGGTCATACACAGTACTTTAGACACTACTTATATGATAGTACTTTTGTTATCTAGTGTCCATATTTACAGATTGAGGCCTAGCCCACTGCACAAGAGCAATTTAGTTATTTCTGCTAGAGTCAGGTATTGATTGGTCGATATACTGCAGTACTTGAGTGCTTTCTTATCACCAAAGTGTGGAGGTAGTACAACATCATTCAAGATGCACCAAAGGAGCTTGCATCTTACACACATATCCATAGAGAGCTTGGATTAGGATGGGGCCCTAGATTGTCCTATGCTCTTTATACACAGGAGTATAATGGTATTGTTGGTAGAGATTGGGACTATCGGCCAGATGTGCCAGATGCAGGGTCATAGATGGATTCATTGGATGGCTTGCAGATCATCCCATACATAGGTTTTTAGATCCAATAGATTTGATACCTTCCATGGAGGAGGCTATGGATGTTATAGGTGCTCCAATGGGGAGAGGACAAAGACATATAGCTACATAGGTCCCGATGCCCCAACCTACACCTCTAAGGCTGAGAGTGGTATTCACACCTCCATAGATTCCATCTAGTCAAATGAGATCACCTCATCCCTCTAGTTCTTCAGTAGGCAGACCTACAGTTTTACATAGGAGATCGACTAGAGGAGAGAGTGGTACTTTGGGTATTGTTGGTATAGCAGATGAGGTTCTTGGTGCACAATAGGATGTAGGTGTCGGTCCTAATCTCACACATGTTGATACTATTTTTGATCTAGGAGCTAAGATTAGACGTCGTAAGGTGTAGAGAGTAGAGACTACGAAGCAGCCACTTGGAGATACTGATATGCCTGCAGTAGATGTAGATCCTAGTATACCACTAACTCCTTAGGATATTATTAGACATCTTAGATTATAGGTCAGGGACCTAAAGGTATAGAGTGCTCATTGGGAGGAGTGATTCACTGAGGTAGATAGACAGTGATCCTAGCTTTGAGAGGAGAACAAGAGATTACAGACAGAGGTGACACATCAAACCTCTAGAGCTGCCTATTACATTTTTGCTTACTATGATGTTTTTCCTACTACCTAGAGAGTACCCACATATTCTTAGTACATGATAGCATCAGAGGGAGCCAAAGCACCCAAAGATAAGGTAGTGCTTGATGCACCACCACCACCTCCACCAGATGCAGAGGATCAAGTAGATAGTTGATCTGTCTAGATGTTATGATATATATTTTTCCATTTTTGTTTCATGTATATTATTCTGACATCTGATAGCTCACATGAGCTCATTCCTTTATACGTTGTGCCAGTAGTGCACCCTTGAGTAGTTTCAAGTTATATGATATGAGATCAAGATTTTGGTTATGACTTCATTTGTACTTGTCATGTTTTGATTTATGATGATATCATGTGATGTAAATGCTATGAGTAGAGTAGAATGTATGGATTTATAGATTTATGCAACATAATGGTTTCTTTTAAATGTATGAATGTTATGCAAATGTGATTGATGATGGAAAATGTGTGTATGGAAATGTATGTAATGTAATGCTATGGAAGGAATGATCATGAATATGTAATGTAAATGCAATGATATACATGATATGTTTTGCAGGTATTGATGAAGACAAGTAATCAGTCTTTTGTCAAAAAGGATGTTTAACCTAGGATGGTAACTGCTTGCAGTTCTGTGAGAAAACCTTCATGTGAGATTCAACTCTTCATTTTTCGGTTAAGTTTAGTTTAGAAAGATTGTTGAAGTGTTCAAGCAATTTGTGAGATCATGCAAAGTGCAAAATGACATGCAGAATGAAATGCAAACTGAAGACCTAGGACCTAGTCACTGATCATGTGTCAATTTGTTATCATCATTGAACTTTTTAGGTAACTGGATAAATCAATACAACATCCACTAGTTATGAAACTATAGACATATGAATATTGATTTGTATGCGCAAGAATCAATACAACTCCCACTCGTTAGACAACCATGGACATATGAATATTGATTTTATTTTTGGAATGTCAGATTAGATATAAGCACCAAGGCATAAATGTCAGGATGACCTAAATATCATGTCCATTTTGATATAGCAATTTGTATAAGCATCAAAACATAAACATCATGATGACTAGAATACGCCTTTCATAACAAACATATCAAGCAGTAAAGAGATCATTCCAAATTCAGTGTGAATTACCCGTAGTGACCTTTTATCATTCACATCCTTAGGTAAGATCATGTTTCACAGTAGGAGAAAGAACTCACTCAAAAAGGTAATAGTTAGATCAAACTTCCTTGAATTTTTTGGGTATCAATGGTCGAGGTACTTATGGCCAACCAATTCGAGATAGAGGCTCTTACAGATGGACACCATTTCAATCCAGAATTTCCAAAGTTGTTAGATTTTCACATACAAGTAGAAAACAAAGAAAAGATTATGCCCCCAGTCATCACTCTCTAAATCCTGTAAAGGACATCATTGAAGAGCTTGAAGAGACACAATATGCAAAAATCTCAATGCGAATCAATAAGCATACAAGGAGATAAAAGCATGTAAAAGCATAGATTGTTTTTAATTTGTGTTGATGTTTGATTTTGTTGTTGTAGATGCAAAATCCTTTATGGAGAGGAGACTAACTGACTTACTCAGTTGTAGCTTTAAAGGACTTTGACTAGATATGACTTGTCTAAGATACTGAGGACTGTAGGATATGACTTTGATTGCCCCCAAGTTTGAAACATTGATAGGATACAAACGTTTGAGCTGATTGGTATAAAGACCAACTTATTGAAAATAGGAATGCAGAAACAAATCGGGAGATATGTACAAACTAAAGCAAGACTGAAAGATGGGAAAGACCAAGATTGCACTGATAGATGGAGCATTTTGAAACAAGTGGCACCCATTTGTCAAGTTTTCACCATCTTGGCAGAGATTCTATTTTTGCTACCAAGGCGCCTGTTTCCAGGTTTTCACCAAGGCACTTTTTCTTTTTCTCATTTTTTTTGTATTTTTCATTTTTTCACTTTTTTTTACTTTTTGATTTTTTTGTGAATCATCAAGGCACCTATTGCTAGGTTTTCACCAAGATGTTCATTTTTTAAGGACTTTTTCCTATTTTTATAATTTTTTCAAGACATTTTACCATAGACTGAATGCCTTAGGTGTAGAATTTCTTCAGATGGAGAACGTTGATTGGTTCTTGGAGCTATTCTCCTTCAGTCATTAAGAGTTGATAGGCATTAGAGCCAAAAGTAGTAGTGATAACAACGGGACCCAGCCAGTTGGGTTCAAACTTCCCCTTGCGTTCTCTATGTGATTAATTTTTAGGATTCTCTCTCAAGATTGGATCGCCAACCTAAAATTCTTTGTGTCTGACTTTCTTGTTGTAACCTCTAGATATTCTTTTCTGATATACTCTAAGATGATCATACACTACTTATATGTGCTCATCTAGTAGTTCAAGTTCTTGCAACCTAGACACTCTGTAGTTATCATCAATTACTAGACCATGCATTATGATTCGTAGTGATGGGATTTCAACCTCAATAGGTAGTACCCGCTTCAAACCCATAAACTAAAGTGAACAGTGTATCCCCAGTGGGCATTCTGATACTTGTTTTGTAGGCCCAGAGAGATGGATTGATCATGAGATGCCAGTCTCTTCCTATTTTATTAATTGTACGATGTAAAATTTTCAATAGATTCTTGTTAGAAGCCTCTACTTGTCCATTCCCTTGAGGATAGTAGATAGATAACCAATGTTGTGTAATCTTGAATTTGGCACACAGATCATCTAAATCTTTGTTTTTGAATTATCCACCATTATCTATGATTATAGAGTGTGGAATACCATACTGGCATATGATGTAGTTCAAGATGAACATAGATATTTGCTTACCAGTTGCTTGTGTTAAAGGGACTGCTTCTACCCATTTTGTGAAATAATCTATAGCTGTTATGATATGAGTATGTCTATTAGATGAATGAGGATGTATGGATCCTATAAGATCAAATGCCCATTGGTCAAAGGGCCATTGTGTAGTGAAGGGAATTAGATCTCTCCTTGGAGCATGAATTAAGTTGCCATGCACTTGGTACTTTTGACAGTTCTTAGCAAATTTGATAGCCTATTTCTCCATTTCTGGCCAATAGTACCTAGCCCTAATAAGTTTTTGGGCTAGTGTTAAACCATTCGAGTGTGACCTACAATACCCTCATGGACTTCCTCTAACACACGTTGAGACTCTTCTCATTCTAAACATCTAAGTAGCGTACCATCTAGATCTCATTGTACAAATTGTGACCAATGATGACATATCGGGACGCATTACAGATAAGGTATCTCTTTTCATGGCGGTTAAAGGTATCGGGAATGATTTGGTCTTTGAGATAGGAGAAAAGATTTTTATAGCGGGATGAATCATGACCTATAATAGTATAGATCATGCAAGTTTCAGGGGGCTTCCAATAGGAACTTGTAGCGCAGCTCATGTTCAAGCTGCTGTAATAAAGTAGATAGCGTCACCATTGCATCGGCAGCCTTGTTCTTTATTCTAGGTATTTTCTCAAAGGTGATAGATATGAAATATTTCTTTAGATCATCTACCATTCTCTTGTATGGAATGAGCTTTTCATCTTTCATTTGATACACATCATTGACTTGGTGTATTACAAGTTGTGAGTCTCCATGAATGTGTAATTCTGTTACTCTCCACTCAATTGCTATTTTCATACCATTAAGAAGGGCTTCATATTCAAAAATATTGTTTGTACAAGGAAATTTGATTCTAAATGCCTTAGGAATGGAGTATCCTTGAGGAGTGATAAACAAGATGTCTGCTCTAGATCCATTCTATGTATAGAAGCCATCAAAGAATAATTGTCATTCTCTAGAAGAAAGATTCATGATAGAAGAATCTGGGAATTCCATTTGCATTGGAGTATCATCAAACAAAGGTGCATCTGCTAGTTGATCAGCACTAACCTATCCTTTGATAGCTTTTCTTTCAACATATTCAATGTCAAATTCACTTAAGAGCATGACCCATTTAGCTAGTCTACCTGTGAGGGCAGCTTTGCTTAGTAGGTACTTTAATGGATCAATCTTAGCTACCAAATGCATGGTATGAGCCAACATATAATGTCTCAGTTTCTATGACACAAAGATCACAGCTAGACAAGCCTTTTTAATCATAGAATAGTTCTTTTCATATGCTACCAATGTTCTACTGATATAGTATATAGCTCTTTCCTTCTTGTTCTCATCGTGTTGTGCAAGCAATGCCCCCAATGATGTATCTATAGTGGAGACATATAAGATCAATGGCTTCCCTTGAACAAGAGGCATCAAAATAGGAGGATTTGATAGATATTTCTTGATATGATTAAAATTATTTTCACATTCCTTGTTCCATGCAAAGGTCACACCTTTATGTAATGTCTTTGTGAAAGGTTGTGATATATCTGCAAGTTGAGATATGAAGCGTCTAATAGATTGAACTCTCCCTTGTAATATTCTCATTTGACTGATATTCTTGGGAGGTTGCATCTCCATGATAGCTTGAAATTTAGCTAGATCAACTTCAATGCCTTTCTTTGAAACTATGTAGCCTAAGAGCTTTCTAGAAGTGACACCAAAAGCACACTTCTTAGGGTTTAGTCTGAGACTAAACTTCTTAATTCAATCTAGTATTTTTCTCAAATCATTTAGATGTTTAGATCTTATCATAGATTTTGCTAAAGTATCATCAACATAATCCTCCATAGTTCGATGCATCATGTCATGAAAAATAGATGTCATAGCTCTCTGATATGTAGCACCAACATTCTTAAGCCCAAATGGCATGACATTCCAACAGAAGGTACCCCACGCACATGTGAAAGTAGTTTTCTCTTGATCTTATGGAGAAATTTTTATTTGGTTATATCCAGAAAAACCATCCATCAAAGAATACATCTCGAAGCCCATAGTCATGTCCATTATCATATCAATGTTGGGTAGTGGAAAATCAATTTTAGGGCATGTTTTGTTTACATATCTAAAATCTATGTACACTCTTATTGATTTGTCTGATTTTGAAATAGGTACAATATTAGAGATCTATTCAACATAGTCAATAACACGGAGGAATCCTGCTTTTAGTTTTTCTCTAATTCAGCTTTGACCAAGAGTGTAACATGTGGATGCATCTTTCTCAATTTTTACTTAACAGGTTTGACATTTGGAGCTATAGATAAATGGTGCATTATAAGATCAGGATCCAACCCTGGAATATCTGAATATTTCCATGCAAAGTTGATCTTCTTTTCTATTAGGAATGTTGTAAATTTTTGCTTCTCTTCTTCTGGTAAGGATTGTGCTACATGAATCAACTATGGTTCTTCTATTGTTCCCAAGTTGATAGATTGAGTGGGCTCAATTAGAACTAGATATATGTCCTGTAAATTACTCGGAAGGACATCAAATATCTCATCCTTAGGCACCTCAAAGAGGTTTTCACCTTCGAATACGTCTTTTATTTTTACTTTTGTAGGTTTTGAGACTGCCACAAAGTGGTTTTCACCCTCAGAACTCCTTTTCTTTTTATTTTTATTCTTATTTTTTTGAATAAGATACTTGATGTCTGACTTCATCATGCTAACGCTTAGTTCACTGATGGAAGTCCTCATAGGTTCAACTGCATTTAGGTAGCAAGAAAGGGCATAGTCATTTGGAAAGGTATAAATACCTTGGCTTAGATTTGTAGAGGTTTGGTCAAGAAGTTCAAGATGTTGGATAGTCAAAGTGGTGAAAGATTGGGAAATAGTGTTTACGGATATGGATCTATCATCATAGTTTCTAACCCGACGCTCGAGTTCAAAGGTGATATTACAACTTAAAACATTCAATTCGTGAATAGGCTTAATGTCATTATGGGAGTCCACTTCAGCCATCGGTGGATCAAACTTGTTAAGTTCATCATTTCGCTCTAGACTTACATTGGGTTTAGGTGCATATTGGTGAATAACATCAACATGTTTCTCTGTGATAAGCTCATCTTCTTCTGGAATGGCTCCCCATTCATAGTCATTTGATTCCTCATCTATGCCTCTAGGAAATCTAAGAACATAAGTAAAGTCAAGATGAATACCCCAAGAAGGGTTACCCTCATATTTTGATTTGAATTCATACTCATGGGAATCTATCTCAGAATAACTACCACCTTCCTCTTTGTCTATTTGATTGTCTTCGAGATTAGCTGGTTCTTGTGGTGCAACTATCTCTTGTTCTATAGTAGGTTCTTGTGTTTCTACTACATTGATTCTTTTTACTGGATCATCTTCAACTTCAAGGAGGTCTTTTATTTCTTTAGGCAAATGCTCATAAGGAATAAGATCTTTAGTGGTGTTAGAATCATCACTGTCAGATTGTTCTATTGTTTCTCCCTTTAGTTGATTGGTTGTGGATGGCTCAATCTGTTCTAAGACATGTGGGGAGTTCTTGCTAAGATAGAAAGGCTTCTTCTTATATCCTAGACCTATTGTATTCTTGTTGGCTCTGCCATGATGGTCAAGAGGTGATAGAAGATCTTTACCCTATAGTCTTAGAGGTCATTTTCCTTTATATCCCATTTTTGTGATCAATTTGTCCCCTGGGGCATATGACTTAGAAGGGATCTTTTGTGTTTTAGCATCACATTTTTGAACAATTTGAGATTCAGGTTCCTCTTTGTATAGCCATGCAAGCACAGCTTCATCCTCTTCAAACTCTTGTTTGGACACTTGTTCTGCAACAAAATTTCTTTTATATGCCTCAAGAGGTTCTTTAGACTCCAGTTTAGACTATTTTAGAGTTTTCCCATATGACTTAGCTGAGATAGGGAGAGATGTCAAAGATAAGACTGGCCCTATAGTATATCCTCACATACCATTTTCTTTGATTTTAACCTCTTTAGCAATGTCTTCCATCTTGGATGTTGAAGCAACGTCTAGCTGCTTAGTGGAAGATTCTCTGTTATTAGGAACAAGTTTATCAGTACTTTCTTTTAATGCATTACAAGTTGTATATAGATCAGCTGGAATCATCACCTCTACTCCTTCATAAGGAGATTTCAAACACTGATGGTACGTAGAAGGAATAGATTTTATTTCATGTATCCAGGGTCTCCCTAGAAGGATGTTGTAAGCCAAAGGTAGATCAAGAACTTGACATATAGTATCTCTAATGACTGGACCTATTCTGATAGGTAAGACAATTGTTCCTTTGGAAGATCTTTCTTTCTCATCATATGATTTGATAGTTATCTTCTTTCTAGGATTAATGGCCATTTCTAAAAATCCCAATTGTGTAATCAAGCTAAAAGAACAAATATTTAGACCAGTGCCCCCATCTATCAACACACATTTGACACAACGGTTTTGGATCAAGACTTCAATATGCAAGGGCTGGTTGTGCAGATGACTCAAGGATTTATCATCTTCCTCTGAAAAGGAAATATACTGTGGAGACGTAAGATGACCAACCATAGTCTGGAATTTGTCTAAATCAAGGTTATTAGGAACATTGGATCTGAGCAAAGCTTTGTCTAGAACAACTCTACGAGCTGGAGATATCTGAAGCAACTCAAACATGGAGATTTTTGCATTTGTATGTTGGATTTGTTGAACAATACTTTATGATGTAGGCCTTGTGACTTTAGGATTTGAAGATTTAGATGTAGCCTTATATTTAGAAGCAGATGAAAGATTGAAAGGCACCTTAGGGACATTGGATGAATCTGGTATTTGTCCTTGCAGATGTGTCTGAGCTTGTGATAGAGTAACTGCATTTGCTGATTGATTTTCTCTATCTTTTCTCACAATTGTGATGACATTGCAATGCTCAGATAGACATGGTTCAACCATATTGATGATAGCATTGTTTCCAGAGTAGGCATAATTGACTTTAGCACCCATATTAGGCTAAGAAGAAGAATCTTCTTTACCATGTTTCAGAAATGGTTCTGTGAATGTTGTATGATCATTATTTCTCTTGTGATTGTCAATCGTGATTTCTCCATTATCAATTTTATCTTGTATGATGTGTTTCAAGCGAACGCAGTTATTAGTTTTATGACCCTTAGTGTGATGAAAGTCACATAAATCATTCTCTCTCCACCATTTCAGTTTAGGTTCAGGATCAAAGACTTTTATCTTAGGAAAGTGGATGATTTTGTTTGCCAATAGATTTTTCATGGCAAATTCCAAGGATTCTCCAAGAGGAGTGAATTTGCGGTTAGGATCTGTAACCCAAGGTTATAATCAAATGCCTTTTTGTTGGGCTCTAGTACTTTAGCTTCGGAAGCTTTGATGGCTTGGGTGCCAACAGTGAGATTGAAAGTAGGTGCCTTGGATGGGGCATAGATAGTATCAATAATGCCATCTATGATGACACCTTTATTCTTGTTCCAATTTTTGTTCTTGTCCTTAGAACTAGATCCAGATTCATACTTATCTTTTTGAAGTGTGATATCTCCTTTTTTCACAAGTACTTTCTCAATTTTGATCGCATTATCTACCATCTTATCAAAAGATGTATGATTTTGCATTTGTAATGGGTACTTGATTTCTAGAACAAGATTATTGATGAAGATTTCCAGCTTCTTAGTTTCTCGAATGGGTCTAGCATATAGAGAAAATTTCTTCTTCCATCTCTTGAAAAATGTCAAGAATGGTTCTCTTGGATATTGTTTCAGATTGTAGATGTCGATCATGGTGACCAGATGTTGAATGTTGTAGGAGTATTGTTGATAGAATGGTTTGATTAACTCCTCAAAAGTTTTGATAGTTGGAGGCATCCTAGAGAACCAATGAATGGCTGCTCCTCCCAGAGATCAAGGGAAAAGATGCATTAAGTAGGTTGGTTCGTGTATGAACTCCATAGATTGAGTACAGAATTCTCTGACATGATCTTGAGGATCAGAGTTTCCATCATACTTATCATATTTAGGCATCTCCACTCTTTTGGGGAATGGTGGCATGTACAAGTCCTTATCAAATGGAAAAGGGCATAGAGCCTCCATGGAGAACTCCTTAGGTTCCTTTTCTTTTTCTAGTTTGTTGAGCTTGACTTGCATGGCATGCATCTGTTTCATCATAGCCATGATAGGGGTTTCTTCCTCATGTGTAATGATATTTTCAACATTAAATTTTGGAGGAAGTCTAGCTCCTTGATGAGCTAACTCTAGAAAGTATGCCTCTCTATCTTCTTTCAAGAAATGGCTCATCATTTTCTTGAAGTCATCATCATTTTGATATCAAGCAATTTTAGAAGGTGTGGGTTCTTAATCCACACCATGTTGAGAATGAGGTCCTTGAGACCCATGATGTGTCCCTCTGTGAGACATGTTAGGAGTTTTAGGACTCCCTGGGATAGATTGAGGTGGAGTTTGTTGATTACCTTCATGAGTTGATGGAGGGGGTATGTAACCAGTTTTCAATCAAAAATTGCCAAGACCGTCGTCTTCGTAAAGACCAAAATTGTAGAGTTGTTCAAGAGTTGGATCCATATGAGTAGCCAAAGGTATGTTTTTGGGTGCTTCTCTAGATTTCTTGTGTGAGGAAGCTCTAGTTTCCACCATTAACCTTGGGTGAAGCAAGAAAGAAAGATAAAGACAACTGAAGAAAGATCTGATTCAAGAAGATTGAATGATGCAACCTTGTCAAGATTGAGTTGATTGAAGATTATATCGAACGTAAATGAAGGATACTATGCCATAGTAGTATGGGTAGATGCCCAAAAGATGGCGGGCCCAAGCTCACAACACTTAGCCGTTTAGCAAGAAGATTGAATTTGAAGATAATTTTGACAAGGTTTTGACATAAGATGAAAAAGACTCAAATCGATAAATCAGAAGGCTAAATCAGACTCAAGAGACCACTTTAGGAAAATGAATGAATTTATTCTAGTTTTTGCTATGTTCTTGACACAGTGAATGTTTTGACAAAATCTGGAAATAGGCTGTAAAAACTGGATTTCTAACAAATTTGACAAGTCTCTGACAACTTTTTAAAAATTCTCAAATAAGTTTTTGAAAGCTCGTACAACACTGGGTATGCTCTCAAATGACAATTGCAAGACTCGTACGATAATTGATGCCAGGGATAATTGTTCTTCTGATTTCTGGTGACAACACTCATACGACACTATACTGGATACTATAATACCCCAAAAATGGGCTATAGGTTCATTAACCTCCTCCATCTTCAATTCGAATGAAATCGACATCAAAGTCCTAACCTAAGGCACATCTGCACATTATCGAATCCTAATTGATTTTATCTTAAATTCTGCATTGGGGAATATTCCTAGTAATATTCCTATTTATCCTAATTATCTTTAATTTAATTATTATTTGGTGATAAATCATATTTATCCTAAAGTTGATTAATTGAATATGATGAATATTTAATTAATTAATTTAATTATGCCACTTAATTATTTAATTAGATTTAATTCTATTTTTTCCTAATTATATTATTTAATTTTGACAATAAATCAAATCTCCTACGAATAATTGATTAAATGTTTATTTAATTGATTAAATCCAAGTTTTTAATATTTAATAATATAGTTTTGAATAAAAGTTTGATTAAAATAATTGATTAACCCACAAATCAGTTATTTTTAAATTTAAAATCAGTTAAGTTGAAGATAAATCATTTTATTTATTTAATTAATTCATGATTATTTGTGCACATTCAAAGAGCAGTTAAACTTTAAATCAGAAAATCAATTCAAGTTGTTATCTTTTCGAAACTCAACATCTATTTTGAGTTCAAAGTTGATCTAAACTTCTGATTTGAGTTAAAAAGTTGTTCTTGCATGATTTTATGAGTTATCTATTTCTAATTTCTTGTTAACTCAAAAATCAACCTGAGTTCATCAAGAGTGATTTATGACTTTTTCCATGCACCCTCAAGCCCTGGATTTCTATAAAATCAAGGCTCAACTCTTTACAAATCATTCATAGAATTTGCATACTTACCCTGGCGAATTGACATCAAAGGAATCATCAAACTTCTTGTGAATCAGCATTTTGTGAGATCAATCTTGTTTTCAATTCATTCTAGTTTCATATTTCATATCATTGTTAGCTTAATTTGCATATCATTTCAATCCATTTAGATTAATTTATTATCAGTTTTTCTCATCTTATTGCATCAAAAATAAAAAATAAAATAGATTAATTTGCATTCATATTTTATTACTTTCATCATTTAAATCTTTCGTTTAGGTGTTGCATTGTCACTGATCTCGGTCTAATCTGAGAATACCATACTCGCACCTACTAGAAGGCAGTAAATCGCTTGGTTAGCTATATTGTTCTTATTTGCATATTTTGATTTTTGCTAACCTCTAATATTTTACTAAAGTGTTGTGTCTACAGTTAGGTACAAAATTCACACACACATTTCTGGCACCCACCGTGGGGCAACCCACCTTTACATGCTAGTTTTGATTTTTTTTTGGAGCTAAAACCCTAAAGTTTCAAAGATTTAATTTTATCTCCCAAATGGCTTGGATTTTTGGTCTGAAATTTTTTTTTACAGGTTGGAGACATATCAAGGAAGCTTTAATAAAAAAAAATCAAAATTTTTTGAGATGTTTTGAATTTATAATAATTTTTTCTTTATTTTCTGGAAAAAATTAATTTCTGACTCAAATCAACATATTTATCAGAAATTTTTACATTTTTGAAAATCTCTTTAAATTCTATAGGGGGTCCATTCTTTGTGTTTTAAATTTGGATGCAATATAATAGCTCAAATAGTCAATTTACAAAAACTGGTCTGTTTTGGTAAAATGGGTCTCTAGGGCACAAATGAAGAGATTTTTCTTAAAAATTTACATTTTTGGAAAGCTCTCTATTTTGCATTTCTATTTTTGTGGCCGAAATCATATTAAAAAAATCAAATCTTGTTGACTAGGTCAAATGCAATAAAAAATAAAATTTTGTGATGGGTATGCACTTATTTTTCACATGGTTCAATAAATGATATGAGTTGTCATTTAGATTAATTGTTGGTTATTATTGCTCCTAATAATTGATTTTCAAATCTAACACTAGGGTTTTCATAAGTTGAATATATGTTGCCTATCTTGTTTGTTTGTTTTCTTGTCGGAGAGTTTGTGGCTTGCTTGCGCGGGATTGCTTAACAAAGCTAAAAATCAGGTAAAATCTACTAAGAGCGTTGCAAGGGAATTCAGGTATTCTACTATATCTGAAAACATTTCAATTTGGACATAAAATGAACATCTCATGTGTCTAGCTTGAGTGCCTTTCCTGCTTTCATAAATCAGACTTCAATTTTTGGGCTATAAAACGAACATAGATTTGCTTTTTGCATATCTGTTACACAGTAAATAGGCCCTATGAACACTATTTGTGGATGATCTTGAGAGATTGAGCTTCTTTCGCTTGTTTATTCATGCAAAGCTCCTCTTGACGAAGGATCCCCTTGTAAGTAGGGAAGTTACTGAGAAAGTCTCATGTTCTACTAGATTTGTGTGTCTTCAACTTCTAGTTGATACATTCTCTCTCTGGAGAGGTTGATAGATCATAAGCGATTGACGTCATAGATCTTTGTGAGATAATCTTGGTCTTAGCGTGTTGGATTAATCTGTCTGCTTTGTCTTGGTGAAGTGAAGAGGTTAGGGGATTATGCTCTACTTCCTTTTTGAATAGTACTAGAAACCCGGATCCTTGAATCTGATTTAGTCCTCCTGTGGTATCTTTTGTGAGTCACCTTTAAAGAGGGTTAACCATAGTGGACATTCCCTTAATTGAGTCAACCACATGGATGAAAACTCAAGCGGTAATAGCCATTTTCACCATGGTAGCAGTAGCCACTTTATAAATGTCCTTGTGGAGAAAATCTTCACAGGTGTGGTCTCTTGTTGGGCTGTCAGATCTCCCTAGCAACTCCTGATTGATTAATTTCTTGGACTATGTCAAAACCCCGGTGTGCCTGGATTGGAGTTCACCCTCTTGAGATCACAAAAGTTGCAGAGTCAGACCATTACTACAAACCCTAGTGAGGCCAAATTTTTCATTTTCTAGGAATATGTGCGTTATTGAAAAACTTTTTGAAACATACACAAGTAATATTTCTAGGGATTAGCACAATAAGTCACTATTGCTTGTTCATTCGAAAGGTTGCTTTTGCCTTTTTTCATTATTTTTAGATGATTGCTTGCTCCCCTTGCTTGCTATTCTGCGTGCTTGATATCTACTTGGTTACTTGAGACAAACTTTTACATAGATCTTCAAAAACTGGATAGAAAAATTTGCAAACAAACTAATACTGAAAAACTAAAAAATTGCAAATCTGAAGCAAAAATCCTTTCTGGTGTCAAAAGTCATCCTAAAATTTCAAAACTCATATCAAAGCCAAAGTCAAAGTTGTCAAAGATTGGTCAAATTTGTCAAAAATCTAGTTTTTACAACCTATTCCCAAATTATGTCAAAATAGCAAACTAATTCTTGTCATTTCTAGTCATCCTTGGTCGGTCTGGGTCAAATCTCAGGTGCTATGACATGTTTCTCAACATCCAAATGAACTTAAATGGTATCAAGTTGCACAAAATGACTCTTGGTATTCTTTCTTCCACATCTCTCATGTCTTCCTAGTCTCCCATTTCCATTCTTTCTCTTATTCCTTCATACTTCTTTCTCTTCTTCCTAAACTCTTCATGTCTTCTTGATTCTTTTCCTCTTATTATCTAGTCTTCTTTCTTCTATTCATTTCTTCTGTCACTTCCATGCTTGATTCCTCCTCTTCTAGAACCATGAATTTCAACTATCTTGTTATGGAACCTCTCTTGAAAATGGATGATCTCAAACTCATTGCTCAATTCGAAGAGTATTATTCCAAAAAGCCCGTGAATGATAAATTTATGATGAAAATAAACAAAAAATTGATTGAATCAGACACCTTTTCTAGGATCATACGCATGGTCATGTCACGACCTTCTTCTTCCAAACATCTTTCATATTCTGAGTCTTCTCATCATTCCTCATCATCCACATCTTCTTCCTCTGCTAGGCTTCACCTTCCTCTTCTCCACGATCTCGTTCCTCTTCTAATTCTCCCAAGAGTCTTACTTCTCTTCTCAAGACATACCATAATGAGCAATGTGATAACCCTTTTGATACATCTTCCACGGAGAGTGACACGCCCATCTTTGAAGACTATGATGACTATGATGACAAACAATATAATGATACTTATTGTATGCACCCTAAAATGGTCGCCTAGACTTTGGGCCCCATTTATTTGATTTATCAATCCTGAATCATTTTTATCAATAATCAATATTTTCAACATTATCAATCTCTTGATCAAATCCTAATTTCGATCATATATTGGATTTTTATCCTATGGGCTAACCATTTATCCTAAGTCTTTATTTGATTAAAAGGAATATTTCCTCCCCTTTTGATTAAATAAAAAGTCCACCTTTCCCTCTTATCCTAAGTTGCACAAGTAAAACATTATTCCTATTTTATAAAAAGAGAAAAAGCACTTTTTGTCTCACATGAGGCTCAAAAGTCAACACTTCACTCTCATTGGAGGATACTTGTGCACATGGATTGCTCCTTTTTTAAGCTCCACCGCTGATTAAGTCTTTTTGCCTCTTAATCTCCATGGTCTATTTCACCTCATTTCTTATAAAAGGAGAGCTCTCTCCTCCATTTGCATATCCATGTTTTTATGCTATTGTTATGCTGCAGGTTTTAGGTGCATTTGAAGTTTGAAGACATTGAAAACTTGTTGCATTTCATTGTAGTTGCATATTTCTTTCTTAGTTGCATGATAATGGCATTCTTAGTATAGATTTCCTTTTATGCAATAGAATAAGCTCACATAGTCTAAATAGGAGGCATTGTAATCCATTGCTATTTCCTTTCATAGATTAGTTGCATTGTATTTTCATTTCCATAGTTTAGATTGCATCATCACATAGCTTGCATTGCATTACATCTTCATAGTGATTCTTGGAGATATTGGCATTGTTGCCCTTGTCTTCACTTGAATCTCTCATTGTATGGTTGACTAGCAAGGTCACAAGCTTGTAGCTCTAGCTGAGAGCAATTTTCAACTTTGCAACTCCATACATAGAGAGCTATGAGCCGCTTTGTGAGGCCTCATTCTTGAGCAACCTTGCATGTAATGGTTCATAGAAGTGCACCATTTTAGTGTGTACATTTCTGGCACCCACCGTGGGGCGGAGTAAATTAGCTTTGTCCCTTTAATTCTGCATTTTTTGTCAAAATTTTTGTCAATTTTCAGTTTGATTTTCAGTCTCTGGTTTTCTGTCTCAGAGTATCGCGCGATACTTCTCAGAAATATCGCGCGATATACCTTTGTATAGCGGTGCGACACTTCGTGCGAGAGAAGAATCGCCCACCAATACTGAGAAATATCACCTGTTATCAGGCGAAGTATCGCGCGACTGAGAAATATCGCCCGACTATAGGAAACTGTATCGCGCGATACTGGTGAAGTCTGAGAAATATCGCCTGGTCTGACAGAGACTTGCATTTCCAGTTTTCTCATCCGAATTTGATTATTTTAGCTTGCTGTTTTATTTTGCTGTGTTTAGATAGGTCTAACCCACATCTTTTAGCTTAAATCTAGCAGTTTATTGCATGTTTACATTTGGATTGTGATTTTGCTAACCTTGTGGGTCTAACAAGTTGTGTTTTTAGGTGCTCTCATTTGCTTGAAAATTGCTAAAAACACATGTCAAAGAGGGCTAATAACAATTTTTGCAAGGCTGCCCAAGCATAAAAAAAAAAAAAAATTTACTTGTTTATTGGCTTTCCTTTCAAGTGTGGCATTCACTAATTGTATTAGGAATCTTAATACCTTGTGAAAGAGATCTTGAGGTGGTAGGAGAAGTATGCTCTTCACCTTTAGGTGAATCAAAAAAATTTGACCCATCTTAAGGTTTTGGAAGCAAGGGAGTAATTAAATCTCTTTGCTTGGTGTGTTTGGAGAGAGATTTTTGAGATAAGGGAGTATGCTCTTCACCCTTGTGGTGAATCAAAAACCTTGAACCTCAAGAGTTAATCCATTTTTGTTTAGTTTAGGATCCTTTAGCGGGCCTGCTCTTGAGCAATCAAGAGGAATGACTCAAGTGGGGACAACCTTGTCATCATTTTTCTTGGTGGCAAGTGATTCCAACTCACTATAATCTCAAGGCTATCAAGGACACCAAAAACCTTGGTAGACATAACACTTGTCTTAGTTTGATGTGAGTAGCTCATGGGATTGTGACCATGGGGAAAACATTGAACAAGAATGCTTAAGGTACTCTTGAGGCCGTGAGGTCCTAGTCCTTTTATGAGGAGCAAGAGGGGTGTTGTGAACGAAAATCTTTATTAAGAACCATTAGATGGAAGCCACCCTCTTTTAGCCGCTTATCTTCTTAGTGCAAGGATTGATCCAAGTGGTTTACCCGGATCACCTTAAGATACTCACCATATGTGTCCCTTTGGTTGTGTCATTTGACATTTCCATGACAAAGCCAACATCTCTTGTGGGTAACCACTTGGTGTGAGGCGAGGGGGCATCAAGTTGTGGGCTAAGTTGGTAAGTATTGAGCCTTGACCTTTTTAGGATAGATTTGCTTGAATTGTCTTCGGTTGTGCGATGCTAGTGTAAACATTCTCAACATACAAACAATCGGTAGCATTCATAGGGTACTTTTTCAATTTTGATATCACAAGTGTTTGTCTTGGCAAGATTGCTTTTGCCCTTGTTTCAAGTGTTTGAGACCATGTTTTGATCCCTTACTATTTGCAAACCTACCAAAATTCTACTGATATTGTGACTGAAATCGAAAACATCAACCCTCAGACTGGAAATTTTGACCAAACAGACCCAAAAATGCAAATTTTGCACAAATCTGGTCAAGAGTTAAACAATTCTGCAACAGTATCGCACCCTGTAAAGCGAAGTATCGTGCGATACTTCACGCTTGCTAGAAATATCGCCTGCTTTGAAGAGAAATATCACGCGATAGTTCGCCCCTGACGGACTATCACCTAACTTGCCTGGAGTATATCGCCCACCAGTACTAAGAAGTATCACCTGGCTTCGGGCGAAGTATCGCACGGTTATAGGTTTATCGCCCCAGTAGCCTGGAGTATATCGCCTAGTTTATTTTTGTCGTGCTTAAATTTTGGTCAGTTTCAGTTGCTGTTAATAGGCTAGGTCTTAGAGCAGACTTCTCACCATGACATTTGAGATCTGTCTTGACTCCAAATTTCTAGTTTTTAGTCCTCCGGGATAGCATCATTTGATTTACGAAATCACTTTGGAAAAATTGTCAAGTTAGAAGGCCATTCTTGGTGCCAAGGTTCATCTTTAAAATTGTTAGCTTCATTCTGGAAAAATTTTAGTACTCTTATTGTCCAAATCGCTTTCATTTTCATCTCAATTTTAATTATCTTTTGGCCTAGTCCAACCTCCTAGTTCAAAAGTGCAAGGGTAGTCACCCTTTGATTTGAAGCACCTCTTTGACAGTGTTGGTAAAGCTCTTTTTTTCTTTTCATTTCTCTTTGGACAATAGAGGACTTTGATTATCCTAGTTTGGCATTGACACTTTGAAAGGTCACCTTATCATTGAGAGTATCTTTCTTTCATGTCAGTTACGACAAGGTACCAAGTTAATCAAGGGAAGCGACCCCCTGTTGCCTTTAGCCAATTACCACCCGTCAAGACTCGTCGACAACCTAAGGGAAAAGGACCCCTTTTTGACCAATCTCCTAAAAGTGAATCTGAGGTTTGTTTTAATTCGGGAGCTAATCCTAGTGAAGTGAGCACCTCTTTTGTACCACTTTCATCAAGTATGGACATGAGTTACACTTTCACCCGACAACAAAGAGAAGTCATGAATCAAACTCTTGAGGATATCTTCCAACGACACAGAAGAGAGTATGGTGGTTCTTCTCATGCTAGTCCACCCGGGTCACCTCCCAACAACGCGAGGTATTTTGATGCTCATCAACGAGCTGAAAGATGTCATAAGCAAGCTCACTCAGATTCAGGGTCACAACACGAAGACCAGAACAATGAATCTAGTGATCACCACATCAACGCAGCTAATGCAATGAGGCATTCAAGACAAACCTCCCAACTTAAAGACACCTCTTGATATGCAAATACAAGATTGAGAAGCATTGAGAGAGAGAAGTAAGCCTACTTAGATTAACAGGCTGCTAAAAAGGAAAAATTCAGACAACTAGAGGAAGAGGAACGTGCATTGTTGGATATACAGAAAAGAGTCGCCCAAGAAAAAGAAGATAGACTCTATGCACAACAACTCCAAAGCCAATTTAATGGGAGGGGAGCCAATAGTGGGACCAACTCACCCCCATCTACCCCTTCCCCTAGCCCTCGAAGAAGATCAAAGACACCCTCACGATCCCCAAGTCCTAGAGGAAGAAGGGCTTCAAGATATGACCATCATAGGAGACAGTCATCTCATAGACATTCAAGGAAACCCTCCCAACGAGCACATCATGGCTCACAACATGGAGGAAGTTATGCTAAAATTGATCATATGGACTTCATGACTATGCAACAAGAACCATCCTTTCAAGCATATGTGGAGCAATATGTGGAACAAAATAAAGATCAATTCTTGGAAAGTCTTATCAACAAAGGTGCTAAAGTTCCATATAATTTTGATGTTCACCAAAAGATCAAGAAACAGAGCCCTTCAACTGATGAGGTGATCTTACAAATGCAAAAGGATATAGACAGGATGAAGGCTCCCAAGAGCACGTTTCATTTGGACTCCGTATGTCCTAACCCCATTGACAAAAGTGTGGTGATGGTAGAATTCCCTAAGAAAGTTGAGTTCCCAACATATGACAAATATGATGGCACTAGTGACCCTCACGACCATGTTCGATAGTTCTACATAATGAGCTTTTCCTTTCACCATGAAGACTCCTACTTGATGAGATTATTCCCAAGGAGTTTAAAAGGTCAAGCCATGGAATGGTTCACCAACCTTTCCCCTCCAGTAAAGACATTTAAAGAGCTTGTCCAAAGATTTGTTCAGCATTTTGCTTACAACTTATCGAGGTCGGTCACAATGCTTGATTTGTGTAAACTTAAGCAAAATCAAGGAGAATCTTTTGTCACATTTGTACAACGATGGAGGCGATTGTGTTTGAAATACCCAAGGACAATTCCTGAGGAGGAGAGAATTGATATCATTGTGAACAATCTAATACCAGAACTAAGATATGAAGTTAAGAAAATCCCATTTAATTCCTTTGATACTATGGTAGAGGTGGCATGTCACATTGAGGATGTCCTAAAAGAACAAGGAATTTTGGCTAAACCAACAAATAACAACAATAGCCAAAATAACAATACTAATGGTAGCAAGGACAAAAAGAACTCCTATTGGAACAAAAACAAGCAAGTGGTCAATGACGGAGTTGTTGACTCATCTCAGGTCAAAAATGAAGGATTTCTTAACCTCTCTCATGCAGTTCAAGCTATGAAGTTGCAAACGTCTTCAACACAACAAGACAAACTTAAGTATCAAAAGAGATCTAAAACGGAGAAAAGACAATTTACCAAATTGGGAGAATCTTATGCAGATGTTTTTAAGACATTAGTTGCTCATAATTTGGCACACCCACAGGATCTTACAAAACATCGCATACCAGATCCTTTACCTCATTGGTGGGATGCTAAGGCTTTTTGCGTTTTCCATAATGGGATTGGACACGACATAGAAAATTGTTTTAAACTCAAGCATCTTGTCCAAGACCTTATTGAGAAAGGACAATTACAAGTGGATGGGTTAACTACTAATGTAGATCATAAAGCCTTTAAAGAGCCCTTGCCTAAATATGAGAAAGGAGAGAATTCTAACAATAAGAATGGCAAGGTGGCTATCAACTACACCTACACAAACGTGGAGAACGTTATTAACATGCTTGAAGTTGTGGATGATAGTGTCAACATGATGAGAGGGAAAGATCCCTATGGACATAATGTGGACTCAACTCTTATGACTGATGAAAGACCCGCTGTGGTGATAAGAGGTCCTCACTCACAAAGAATGCCCCAGTCCCTCAATGCTGTCACTATGGGGCAGGCCCACGCGCCCATTATCATTAGAGGTCCTAGCACTAGCAAGTCTAAGCAGCCCATGTCCAAAGGTGCTCCTCCCAAATCTGTCGTTGGTCCTGATTCCAATTATAATCTTATTGACCAACTACAACGTACACCCGCGCAGATATCCATTTTTTAGCTTTTAGAATTATCTCCTAAGCACAAGCGCGTCCTTGAGGATGCTTTGCGAGCAGCCAATGTCCCTAACAACTTAGATATTGATCAATTCCAAAACATGGTCAACCATTTGGCTAGCCCTCATTACCTCACCTTCTCCAAAGAAGATGACAAATCTATCAGTCACCCACATAACTTGGCCTTACACATCGAAGTCATGATTCATAAAACCCGTGTTAGGCGTGTACTGATAGATGGGGGTGCGGGGCTCAATATTTGCACCCTGAGTTTGTTTCTGGCTCTAGGATATTCTAAGAACGTCATTGACACAAAGAAAAGGATCACAATCAAAGCATATGACGAAGCAGAAAGAAGTTCTAAGGGATTGGTTGTTTTGCCTATTCGCATTGGTCCTGTAGAAAAAGATATATTATTTCAAATTGTTGATGTTGGACCTCTAGCCAACAACATTTTGTTAGGTAGGCCATGGATTCACGAAATGCAAGCAGTCCCATCAACATATCACCAGTGTGTAAAGTTTCCCCATAACGGTGTAGAAATTTGCATCCCTGGAGATAGTGCTTTATCAGTTAATAACATTTCTGTAGGATCACATGTACCTTTGAATAGGGAAGCTGACAGTCCTAGTAGTTCACTTGAACAATGCAAGCAGAAGTTCAAGACCATGGATCTTGGGATGGGAGATTATAAGATTGATTCTTTTACAAAAATGCCAATCTCTCCTAGGTCTTATGGGAGACCATCACCAAGTACAAAACCTTCGTCATCGGCAATGACATTATTTGGGAAATTTGTTGAGTCTTTGGTCCCCATTCAGGAAGAGAAAGAGGAAGTTTCCATAAGGGACTGGATCTATCACGAAGAAAAATACAAACACAATGAGAATTTTGCTCCTCCACCTGAAGCTTATGGGAAAGGATACACAATGGTTAAGAATATGGGTTATCTAGGATATGGTCCCCTTAGTCATAGGTTGGACACTAAAGCTAAGCCTCTTGATCATGCTCTTTTTGGACGAAATAATAAGTCCACGATTGGCTTAGGTTTTGAGAATAAGAAGAAGAAAGGTGTCCCTGTCCTAGCTGCGACGGACAGTGACAGTGATGCAGATTATACGCCTGATCTTTCCAATCAACAAGATGTGTCTGATGATTGGGTGCCCTCAACGAATCTCCTTTGGGGAGATTCCACAAATTTGATGCTTGATAGTCCTACTATTCCAGCTGTGACGGATAGTGACTGTGTGACTGCTAGATCGACAAAGGAAAGTGTTACTGTCCTAGCTGCAATGGATAGAACCAATACTAGCACTAGAGAGGGGAAAACCCTTCCTAACCTTGAGGCTTCTACATCACGAGGCCTAAATGATGACTCAGAGATAGACTCCCATGAATATGAATGGGACTCACTTTCAGATGCAACAGTTGATCTGGACATAGATATTGTCCATGCTTATAGTACCCAACCCGATGCGACTAACGATCCTAGTGTAGGACTAGAGGATTGCACTCCTCAAATCGCCTTAGTGGATGATGCTTCGTTTGATAGGAGGAGTCCTAATTTGGGTATCTTAGGAGAAGACTTGATGAACTCCGATTATATGGTCACCAGAGATGACATCTTTTGCATAAACAACATTGAACTCGCCATTGACTTACCCCTTGTTCACTTTGACCTAATTGACTGGTCTCAGCAATGATTACGAAATTTCTTGCTATCTGAATGCTCTTGAACCTGTGGCTTCTTCCACCAGTGAACCAACAACCAACATGACAGAGCCTGATATTAAGTACCTCAATCTCAAAATAAAAGAGAAAAAGAAAAATAGGTCTGATGGCGAAAACCACTTTGTGGCGGTGTCAGAACCAAAAATAGTAAAAAGAAATGACGCATCCGAAGGTGAAAACCTCTTTGAGGCACCTAAGGATGGGGTACTTAATAACTTGTCGAGTTATTTCCAGGATAGATCAACAATATTGATTGAACCAACAAAGCCAGTCAATTTAAACACAGAAGAAAATCCTCAGATAGTCCATCTTGCTTAGTCTTTATTAGAGGAAGAGACCAAGGCATATGTAAAATTTTTACAGAAAAAGAAAATTAATTTTGCATGGACCTACTCAGACATGCCAGGGCTTGACACGAATCTCATAATGCATCACTTATCCATAGCTCCAGGAATCAAGCCAGTAAAACAGAGATTAAGAAAAATGCATCCACATGTAGCTCTACTTGTCAAAGGGGAATTAGAAAAACTTTTGAGAGCTAGATTTATTAGAGCCATCGATTATGCAGAATGGATCTCAAACATAGTACCTGTCTCCAAACATGATGGGTCCATTCGTGTCTGCACAGATTTTAGAGATTTAAACAAAGCATGCCCAAAGGATGATTTTCCACTTCCAAACATTGACATGATAGTGGACATGACGGCGGGCTATGACATATACTCTCTAATGGATGGTTTCTCAGGGTATAATCAAATCAAAATAGCTCCTGAAGACCAAGAGAAAACAGCATTCACATGTGCATGGGGAACCTATTGCTGGAACGTCATGCCATTCGGGTTAAAGAATGCAGGAGCAACCTACCAAAGAGCTATGACGACTATCTTTCATGATATGATGCACAAAAATATGAAAGATTATGTGGATGATACCCTGGCAAAATCAAGAAAAAGGGACACGCACCTCAATGATCTGGAAGTAATTCCTAGATCGTATGGAACAATTTCAACTTAGATTGAATCCAAAGAAGTGCGCATTTGGCGTCACCTCAGGTAAACTTTTAGGATTCATAATATCAGCAAAAGGTATCAAGGTTGACCCCAAAAAAGTCCAAGCAATACTAGATATGCCACCTCCTCGGAATATCAGCCAAATGAGAAGTCTTCAGGGATGTCTTCAATCAATTAGGAGGTTTATTTCTCAGCTTGCAGATAGAGCGCAACCCTTCAACAAGACATTGCATAAGGGTGCTTCTTGTGTTTGGAACGAGGATTGTCAAAAGAGCCTAGATCAGATCAAACAATACTTGGCTAATCCTCTGATTCTTATGCCTCCTATTCCAGGAAAACCATTGATCCTATATATTTCAGCTACAGACACTTCCCTGGGGGCATTATTGGCTCAATCAAATGATGCTGGGAAAGAACGAGCCATAAACTATATCAGCCGTACTCTGGTCTCCTATGAGATCAATTACAATAATATTGAGAAGTCTTGCCTGGTGGTGGTGTTTGCTTCTCAAAAGTTGCGCCACTACATGCTTTCTCATACCATACATTTGGTTGCCAAAATTGATCTCCTTAAATACTTGCTTAGTAAGGCTGCCCTGACGGGTAGACTTGCTAAATGGATGATGGTCCTCACTAAATTTGACATAGAGTACGTTGAAAGGAAGGCAATAAAAGGACAAGCTATTGCCGACCAATTAGCTAATTTTCCAATCCAGGATAGTATGCCATTCCAAGTGGAATTCCCAGATGAACACATCTTGTATACAACTACTCGCACTTGGACAATGTTCTTTGATGGCTCCCACATGCAAAATGGATCAGGTGCTGGAGTGTTATTTGTTTCTCCACATGGGTACAACATTCCGAAGTCTTACAAACTATTATTCCCATGTACCAATAATATTGCAGAATATGAAGCTTTAACTAATGGCTTGAGAATGGCTATAGAATGGAACATCATAGAGTTACATGTCTTTGGGGATTCTCAGTTAATCATCAACCAAGTCAATGAAGAGTATCAAACCAAGGATGACAAATTGATACCCTATAAAAAGATGGTTGATTCTTTGAGACGCTATTTCACCTTTGTGATGTTTCAACAGATCCCTAGGATAGAGAACAAAGCTGCAGACGCCATGGCCACATTAGCTTCACTTCTTCAGTTGGAGACACATGAATCCAGATTTGAATTCCTGGTGGAAGAACTACACCATCCCATCTTTGACTCGTCTGAAAGCCATGTCATTTGTGCCATTATCACACACGAGTCTTCCCGATATGGTGCTATCTATTCATATCTTCGTGATGGCATCATCCCCGACACATTCAACCGCTCTGAATGCTGAAACCTCATCCGTAACGCCTCTCACCAAACCCTCATCTCTGGTGATTTATATAGGAGGGGTTTAGATGGGACGCTCCTTAGGTGCTTGGAAAAGGAGGAATCCAACCAAGTGTTAGTTGACATCCACGAGGGCATTTGTGGTGGACATTCTAATGGTCTTGCCATGGCCCAAAGGTTGCTTAGGGCGGGATATTATTGGCCCACAATGCAGATAGATGCAGTCACCTTTGCTAAGTCATGTGAAAAATGTCAAAAACATGGCAACCTGATTCATGCTCCAGGTAGGGAGTTGATCCCTTCTATTTCTCATTGGCCATTTCAGCGCTAGGCCTTTGATCTGGTTGGGCAGATTCATCCCAACTCATCAGGTGGACACAAGTTCATTATTACTGCCACTGACTACTTCACAAAATGGGTGGAAGCTGTGCCACTTTCTGTTGCTTTAGGAAGGACCATTTCTTTGTTCATCTTGAATCATATCATTTGCCGATTTGGAGTGCCTTCTGAGATCATTACTGACAATGGAGGTCAATTTAAGAATAAGGACCTAAAGCACCTATGCAAAAAGTTTAAAATCAAGCAACATTGGTCCTCCATCTATTTTCCACAGGGAAACGGACAGGCAGAAGCTTCTAACAAAACCATTCTTAAGATTCTTCATAGAACAGTACACAAGAATGGTAGGGATTGGCACTTACAAATCAATCCAGCACTATGGGCTTACAGAACAAGCCTTCACACACCTACAGGAGCCACTCCTTTTTCTCTCACCTATGGCGCTGAAGCAGTATTGCCTTTAGAAGTTGAGATACCATCACTTAGAGTCTCACTCAAAGGTTTGATTACAGATGAGGATTACCGCGCCATGAGGTTACAGGAGTTAGAATTTCTAGATGAGAAGCGTAAGGCTTCCTTTGATCATATGAGAGTGTATCAGAAGTGTATGTCCAAGGCATTCAACAAGAAGGTTCACCCTAGAGAATTTCAAATAGGTGATCTTGTTTTGCGAGAGAACCCTAAGAACCAACAACACAGAGAGCAAAAGGGCAAGTTTGAACCTAACTGGCTTGGACCATATGTTATCACAGCTGCTTTTGGCACTGGTGCGTATTTACTGTCAGACCCTAATGGAGAACAGCTCCCTGATCCCATCAATATTGTACACCTCAAGAAGTTCTATCCTTGATGCCCATTCTATCTAGGGGCATCCTTTGTACATACTTATTGATCCTGAAAAAATACCAAAAAAATCGATATATGATGCTGAAAAAATCCTAAAAAGCATAAAAAGTCCTGAAAAAATACAAAAAAATCAAAATTCAAAAATCCAAAAAAATAAAAAAATGAAAAAAAGATTCCAAGTGGTGAAAACCTGGAAACAGGCGCTACTTGAGGCCTTTGCACCCCTATTTGTTAGCATGCGCTCTCGACACTTAGCCACTTTCTATCATGCCTTGACCTTATTTGACTTGGTCTGGAATTGGTCTTTCTCTTTGTCTAGGGGGCATAACTGTTAGCATTGGTCCTTTAGGTGCGTTTGTCTCTTGGGGCATTTCACAATAGGTGTTTTTCAACACCACCCCAAACAGTGTTTTTCAACACTACCCTTGCGTCGAGTGTTTCTTAACACTTATTAGATGTCTTGCCTATAGTCTAAGTATAATGCGATAATGCTCATGTGCAGATGCGATACTCAGAGTCTGACTCTATGACCAACACACACACACTTAAATAATTAACTCGATGACGATATGATGACTTTATTTTTCTTTGTGTGCTGTCTATGAGGATTTCTTTGATGAGTGATCTCTCCCTGAGAAGTTTTCGATGATGCATAGCTAGAAGACTGAGGGAATGAGAACATGTTTTCTTTCTTTATCCGCTTGTGGGTATATTTTGTTGATCTTAACTGTCATGAGCATTTATGCTGGTCTTACTTGACACTATGGATTGACAAGGTATTATCCTTGACTGTTTTGCGAGTGCATGCTTCTAGCTATCCTGACTTTCATGTGTCTTGATACAAGCATAATCCCACCATATCAAACTTAGGTGATCTCACTGCATTAGTCATCTTGACCTATATGTCTTTGATGCCTAGGTGAGATTTTCACATTTCTATCTGATAAAGATCATATTCATATCCACATAGTTATGCTAGTGTGCATTGTATGATCTTACGACGCTACCAATAACGCTTGATAATGATAATTAGATGTCTATAAGCGTTGTGACCTTGCAAGTCAACCAATTTCATAGTAGCTTGCATTTTTAGGTTCATATTAGTTTAGTTTTGCACCTTGCATATGGAGAGAGCTCTCCTTTTCATCCTACATAGACCTGTCAGTCGACTGCGCTCACCTTTTCTTCTTCTCGATCATGTCTTTCACTCCTTGTCCTTTTCATCTCGAACCTGTTCCTGTTCATCACAAGGGGTTAATCATATCATCATATCTATATCAAAACTATCATTTTCAAGAAACATGAGTCTATATCATACACATGAGAATTAAACATACATCTATGAGAGAATACATACATAAGCACATACATAAGCATTTTTGAGCAAAATGACAAGACAACATATATAAACTGATACATCCATCACAAGTGAGACAAATACACATGATACATCGAACATCCAGTAATCTCATAAATCTATATACAATGTCATGATATACAATACAATATGAGATCCCAAAATCTGGATCAAAAGTCTCAAAATATGTCCAAAACATCTAAACCTAAGACTCGCTACCACCCTCGTGAGGAGCTCGTGGTAGTGGAGGAGGCATAGCTCTCCTATCGAGTACCACGTCTGATACCCCTGCCCGCTGAGAGTATGATGGTGCTCTCTCACCCTCTGGGACAGCCTGTAGATATAACCCGTGATAATAGGCTGCTCTCGCTGACTCTCGTCGGAGCTCCAGTGCCTCGGCCTGTGCCATTGCCTCACGGCGTGCTATCTCTACCCTAAGATCAGATATCTGCTGATCCCGCTCTGCCCTCAGATCTAGTAGCTGCTAATCTCTCACGGCTATAGTGGTCCGGAGCTGCTGTATCTCTGCCTCCTGAGCCTGTATCTGGGCTCTCAGATCCTCTCCCCCCGCAAGCTAATCCTACTGTGCCTCCGCCTGCCGGTGAGCTGGTCTCGCCTCCTCCTCGGGGGTCACTGATCGCTGTCCCCGTGACCGTTTCCAGCCACCTGATCTTGATCCCTCTCCTCTCTCCATCCTCCTCCCTCTCCCCCTCCTGCCATCTCCTCCATCCCCTCCCTCTCCTCCTCCCTCTCCTCCGTCCCCTCCGTCTCCTCTATCTCCCCCGTCATCTCCTCCGTCTCCTCCCGGCACTGGTACCTATGCATCGGGTACTGTAAACCGAGGGAATGGCACCCTCCACCGCTCTGCTCTGTAGGCTCCATCAGCCCCTGCATCTGCCATATCTGAGAAATACTCCCAGGGCTCACTCCTGATACTTATTGTCTCCGTGACAGCCTGCTGATAATCCAACATGGGTAGCCACCCATGACCCTCCTCGTCTCTAGCTCTGGCATAGGTGGTAGTCTCTATCGAGACTCGCTGATGCCTCCCAAACTGCCGCCATACCTGAGTGATGCAGAATCTCTCTACGATCTCTGCATACCGACCTACCAGTGGCCAACTGCACAGCATGTAGCTCAGCTCATCGGCTGCATCTCCCCAAACCTCAACCTCCTTGTAGGGCCTCCATGTGAATGAGGCTATCTCATCCAAAATCCACTGATAGTAGGTCACATCCCCAAAATGGGCATGTGATATAAACCTGAGGTACCTATAGATATAGGGGTACCTCCTCTCCCTCGGCTGAACCTTGGGGCGCACCACAACGATGTGCTCCCATGCCCATACCTGTGCCAGGATGGCACCGCATGCCCATGTCCGACCGTCTCTGTAGACGATCTTGTGCAACTCATGGTACATCTCTGCCAATATGGTAGGACCCCATGCCATCCGTCGTGGCCTGCCGATCAAGTCCACCAATAGCCGAGCCCATCCGAGCGGGAAACCCTTCTGACTGCGATCAGTCATCAGGATCTGAGAAATGATAAATGCCACTATGCATGGCACTGGGTAGTCTTTGCTGAAATCATCTATCAGCCTCTCCCAGCTGATATGCCTATCCAAAATAGTGACATCCTAGAACATCTCCTGAACCAGTCAGCGCCCCTTAGTGGCATCCTGATCATAGTACACCTGTGCCAACAAACGAATCATGTCAGTTTTCATCATATGGAAATATTATATTTATGATTAGATCTTAAAACATGATTATACTCACTGGCTCGCTATGACATGGCACTCGTAAGATCCTGTAAATGTCCTCCAGAGTGATCGACGCCTCTCCAGTAGGCAGATGGAAAGTGTTGTGCTCACTATGCCATTTTTCGGCAAGAGCAGTCAATAACCCATGGTCCGCTCGGATATACGGGTATCTCAACAAATACCAGAATCTCATCACTCTAATGTCGGCATTGCCCGGATCGTCTAGATCCCGGACACACCGCAATCCTGTCACCTTTGGCGCTCTGATGATGAGCGCCAGAAAAACCTCCTGCAAGCCAAAACCAAGCCAGTTGTTAGCACATATCATGATGGATGTCCAAAAACTCAGTACAAAACATCCCAAAAATATAACATTGTCTAGACCCATGTCATTTTTGCTCAAAAATGCATTAAAAATAAAAATTTTATGCTGGGCGATATTCTTTTTTGGAGAAGTATCGCGTGATACTTCTCCCTATAGTGGGGTGATAAACCTTATACCGCGCGATACTTCGCCCAGTATCATGCGATCTTTCGCCCAGTATCGCGCGATACTGGTGCCTTAGGTCGCGCAATACTTTGGGGACCCGCGAAGTATCGCGCGATACTTCTAAAGTATCGCGCGATATTTCGCCTAACAAAAATTTTTGAAATTTAAAAATTTGAAAAAACGTGCTAAAATAAGCTATTAAATGCAAAAAATGACTAAAAAGCTCGAGTTTTTCGAAAACATACCGGGGCAGGATAGTGTGGTGGCCGGTTGTGCAACTGGGCGCGCTCGAATCGATGCCTATGGACGGGAACTCCTGCTTGCTGGGCCATTTTCTCTCTCTAAAGCTCTGAAATTCTCAAATCACTAAAAGACAAATGATTTTTGAAAATGACATTTTGACCCCTTTTATAGTCTTTTGACTTTTTGACCTCATTTTCAAAACACCTCAGAATTACATGAAAATTGCACCCCTAGCTAATTTCAACGTCCTGGATCCATTTTTGGACTCGAAATCAAAATCCGAGGTCATCTTGATAGTCAAAATTGCGTTTCAAAATCTTCCCCCCTTCTGCGCAGTTGGCTGATCTTTTGAGGCCTAATCTTTTGATCTTTGTTGGGGCATCGTCATTTCTTCATTTCCATGTCTTCCAAACTTCTAGTCTTTCATTCATATTTATTCCATTCCCTCATTTCTCATGTTTGACTGCATCTTTTCAGTCAGGTTGGGGCATGTTTTATTGCCTAATGGTTAACCTATTTAACCTTTACCTTTGATTGTGATTTTATTATGATTTGATCAGCCTTATCGATTTGCTTTCTCTCCTCTACTTGATTTCGATTTCGATTCTGAGGGGGCAGTATTTATGGGATTCTCATCCCAGATTCCTTGATTTTTCTGATTTAGACATCTTTTGCTCAAATTTGAGATTCTTATCTCTTACTTTGAATGTGATCCCGAATCGGCCTCATGTTCAAAGACCTTTGTTTATACTTTGTCTGGATATGATCCCAAATCGACCTCATATCTGAGTTGTTTTGTGATCCCAGATCGATCTCACATTTCAACTTCATTCTTTGACTACATGTGTTCCCAAATCGATAACACATTAGTCAAAGAGGGGCAAATGTATGCACTCTAAAATGGTCGCCTAGACTTTGGGCCCCATTTATTTGATTTATCAATCCTGAATCATTTTTATCAATAATTAATATTTTCAACATTATCAATCTCTTGATCAAATCCTAATTTCGATCATATATTGGATTTTTATCCTATGGGCTAACCATTTATCCTAAGTCTTTATTTGATTAAAAGGAATATTTCCTCCCCTTTTGATTAAATAAAAAGCCCACCTTTCCCTCTTATCCTAAGTTGCACAAGTAAAACATTATTCCTATTTTATAAAAAGAGAAAAAGCACTTTTTGTCTCACATGAGGCTCAAAAGTCAACACTTCACTCTCATTGGAGGATACTTGTGCACATGGATTGCTCCTCTTTCAAGCTCCACTGCTGATTAAGTCTTTTTGCCTCTTAATCTCCATGGTCCATTTCACCTCATTTCTTATAAAAGGAGAGCTCTCTCCTCCATTTGCATATCCATGTTTTTATGCTATTGTTATGCTGCAGGTTTTAGGTGCATTTGGAGTTTGAAGACATTGAAGAATTGTTGCATTTCATTGTAGTTGCATATTTCTTTCTTAGTTGCATGATAATGGCATTCTTAGTATAGATTTCCTTTTATGCAATAGAATAAGCTCACATAGTCTAAATAGGAGGCATTGTAATCCATTGCTATTTCCTTTCATAGATTAGTTGCATTGTACTTTCATTTCCATAGTTTAGATTGCATCATCATATAGCTTGCATTGCATTACATCTTCATAGTGATTCTTGGAGATATTGGCATTGTTGCCCTTGTCTTCACTTGAATCTCTCATTGTATGGTTGACTAGCAAGGTCACAAGCTTGTAGCTCTAGCTGAGAGCAATTTTCAACCTTGCAACTCCATACATAGAGAGCTATGAGCCGCTTTGTGAGGCCTCATTCTTGAGCAACCTTGCACGTAATGGTTCATAGAAGTGCACCATTTTAGTGTGTACACTTATGACACCTATGTTCCTAAGAGTCCCCCTCATCGTGTGCTCGTGCTTACTGGAAATGGGACATCACATTGGATAGATCATGATGGTGATCCATATGATTCTAATTTTGAAAAAGACTTTGATGATTTCTATGCACAATACCTAGATGATACATCTACTTCACTTGAAGAAGAGAAAGCTTTCTGCGCTAATTATAAAGGTCAATACTATAAGGAGCTCTCCTCTAAGAACTCTCATGTTGAAAATAAAGATTACACTCTCAAGAAAGATCATGTTAATACTAAACCTTTGTCTTGTGATGGTTCCCTTCCATCCCCTACTTCCTCCAATACCCATACATTTCTTAAAGCTTCCAAGCCTATCAAATCTTTCAAAAGTCCTTCATCCACCAAAGGTCCTAATATTTTTCATGCGATTTCCTATAGTTATCCTCAAGGGCTACCTCTTAAAGATACTCAAGCTAACCTTCACTTGGCTGCAAATACTTTCAATAATGCTAAACCTAAAGAGCCTAAGCCTTTATACGCTATAATGCCTACTCCAGCTAGTCCTTCCCCATCTCTTCCAAAGTCTTCCATACAATTCCAACATGCTTCCTTGTCCTTAGAAGTGGCTCCATGTCAAGAAGACTCTAAAAATGATAAAGAAAAAAACATAAAGAAGGATCAAGATCAAGAACCTTCCATGTCATCCAATCCTTTTCATGATGTCTCTCATCTGTTTCATGGTTCTTTTGATCCTCTACACCCTTTCTCATTCATTCCACCATGTCTTAAGTCTTCTCCTAAGAAAGATCAAGCTACTACTTACATTGTTGAGCTTATTGACCATCAAAATAACCTTACTACACTTTCATTTTCCAAAGATGATACTTCCAATAAGGTTATTAAAAATAGTGTTGCTACTTCCAATGTTAATCCTATTGAAAACCAAGAGACAAATTATACGCTTATGCTATCCAAAGATCCTTGTCAAGATCAAAGTCTTCCATCTTCTTGTTCTACCACTCTATATTCACTTCCACTTTCTACTCTTCCTAAGTCTTTGCAAGCTCTGAACAATCCTATCAAAGAAGGTGCTCATATTCAAGATGTCCACGATCCTAATAAAAATCCTAATGTTCACTCTAAAGATGCTGATGTCCTTGGTTGTCATATAAATTTTGATGAACTTGTTGATTATCCTTTTGCGTCTTCCACTTCCATTCTTGGACCTCTTCCACCACTACTAAGGGCTTCATGTCCGCCTTCCATCTTGGGTCCTTATGTCCCTTCACTTTCCCCTCTTAACTCTCCTAATTCAACATCCATCTTGGGTCCTTACGTCCCTTCATCTCCTATCTTTCCTCAAGATCAACATAGATGCGTGCCCTTGAATCCTTTCCATCCACCCACCCATCTAAACCAGTCATATCCTCCTTCCACAAGTCCCAAGTCTTTTGAAAGTAACTTGAATGTTCAATACAAAAAAAGGAAACAATACAAGAATCCATCAAAAAAAAAAGATCACCATGTCTCCTCTAATTGACATGGAGGCATAAAGTCAAAAGAGATATCTAAGAAAAAAATTACAAGACAAGTATGGGTTCCAAAATCCATCATTGAAGATATTCTCTCTAAATCATCAAAAAGAAATGAAAATCCTACGGCTATATGGATTTCAAAATCTCTCTTGAAAAATCTGATGTTGAGAAACAAGTGAAGTTGACATTCAAGCTTCCAAAGACTTCCACCTCATCTTCTTCCAAAAATATTCTTCCATTCTATGTGCCTAAACCTCAACCTCTGCTATCCATTCACCATATTCCTGCACTTATTCCTTCATTCACATTTCCTCCATCCTATTGCCACCCTTCAAGGTGTGTGCTGATGTTGATCTTGCCTTCCTTTCCATCTACCCTTTCACAATCCTTCCATTCATTATCCTTCTACCTTCTATCATTTTTCCTCATTTGCTTATTCCTCATATCTTCCAACCTCACTCACTTTACATAAAACCTTATCCTCCATTTTTCTCTTCCATCTTCCTTTCCTTGTCAACATCTTTGAGCATATCATTTTTAATCTTTGGCATATCATGGTTTATCCTTTCAAAGAGCATTATCTAAAAAGCTTGCCTTCTTCCAAAAAAAAATGAAAAAATGAAAAAAAGAAAATTGAAAATGTGCCTTGGTGAAAACTTGGAAACAGGTGCCTTGGTAGCAAAAGTAAAGAGAAATAAATTCATCCTATGGTGAAAACCACTCCCTTGTGGCACCTTGGATAAGTACCGCGATGAAAACCTGGCAATCAGGCATCATGTGTAGTTCTTCTACATAGTTCATCTATTCTGTCTTCTCTTTTTGATCTTGACAATGTTGACCTATACACGAACATTTGACTATCTTGTGAGCTATTTTATGATGATCTTTCTTTCATTCCTTTCATGTTTAGCCTTCATGTCTATCTTCCTCCATTCATTTCTGCCTTTCACTATCATTTTCCCCTTTGGTCTTGATCTAAAAGAAAGAAAAAAAAAAAGAGTGAAACACGGTGCTATGAAGCCTCTTGACATGTCTACTCCTTTGGACTACATCATTTCCTACTCTTGCATTATAATTTTGTGACTTAACCTATGCTGGCCTTTCATTGCCTGTCCAAATGCGCTTTACATAATATTTTTTTTTCCCTAGCTTGGGTATTCTTGAGGAGTTCATCCTTGAGGATTTCTTCCTTTCATTCTCTTCCATTCTCTTGTCTTCCATCTCTTCCACCAACTTGCTAATCCCTCTTGTTCTCCGCCTTATCAAACATTGGGACTGCACAATATGATCTTGCTTGGGATTTTGCAATGGAGAAAGATTCAATCAAGTTTGCTAAGAACTGTCAAAAGTGCCAAGTGCATGGCAACTTAATTCATGCTCCAGGGAGAGATCTAATTCCCTTCACTACTCAATGGCCTTTTCACCAATGGGCATTTGATCTTATAGGATCCATACATCCTCATTCTTTTAATGGGCATACTCACATTATTAAAACTACAGATTATTTCATGAAATGGGTAGAACAGTGACACAAGCAACTGGCAAGCAAATATCTATGTTCATCTTGAACTACATCATATGCCAGTATGGTATTCCACATTCTATAGTCATAGATAATGGTGGAAAATTTAAGAACAAAGACTTGGATGATCTATGTGCCAAATTTAAGATTACACAACATTGGTCATCTATCTACTATCCTCAAGGGAATGGACAAGCCGAGGCTTCTAACAAGAATCTATTAAAAATATTACACCATACAGTTAATAAAACATGAAGAGACTAGCATCTCATGATCAATCTAGCTCTTTAGGCTTACATAACAAGTATTAGAACGCCCACTAGGGCTACACCATTCACTTTAGTTTATGGGTCTGAAGTAGTACTGCCTATTGAGGTTGAAATCCCATCACTAAGAATCAGAATGCATG
This sequence comes from Chamaecyparis obtusa, assembly GCA_027943335.1. Classification (NCBI taxonomy): domain Eukaryota; kingdom Viridiplantae; phylum Streptophyta; class Pinopsida; order Cupressales; family Cupressaceae; genus Chamaecyparis; species Chamaecyparis obtusa. The sequence continues at coordinate 1,694,061 of BSBK01001879.1, read as the reverse complement.
GTCTAGTAACTAATGATGACTACAGAGTGTCTAGGTTGTAAGAACTTGAACTACTAGATGAGCACAGACATGCAACGTATGATCATCTCAGAGTATATCAAAAAAGAATGTCTAGAGGCTACAACAAGAAAGTCAGACACAAAGAATTTCAGGTTGGTGATCTAGTCTTGAGAGAGAATCTTAAAAATCAATCACATAGAGAGCGCAAGGGGAAGTTTGAACCCAACTGGTTGGGTCCCTTTGTTATCACTACTAATTTTGGCTCTAGTGCCTATCAACTCTCAACAATTGAAGGAGAACAGCTCCAAGAACCAATCAATGTTCTCCATCTGAAGAAATTCTACGCCTAAGGCATTCAATCTATGGTAAAATGTCTTAAAAAAATTTGAAAATTTTGAAAAAGTCCTAAAAAAATGAACATCTTGGTGAAAACCTAGCAATGGGTGCCTTGATGATTCACAAAAAAAATTCAAAATATAAAAAATATAAAAAAAATTGGAAAAAATAAAAATACAAAAAATTGAGAAAAAGAAAAAGTGCCTTGGTGAAAACTTGGAAACAGGCGCCTTGGTAGCAAAAATAGAATCTCTGCCAAGATGGTGAAAACCTAGCAAATGGGCGCCACTTGTTTCAAAATGCTCCATCTATCAACACAATCTTGGTCTTTCCCAGCTTTTAGTCTTGCTTTAGTTTGTACATATCTCTTGGTTTGTTCCTGCATTCCTATTTTCAATAAGTCAGTCTGTACACCAATTAGCTAAAGCATTTGTATCCTATCAATGTTCAAACTTGGGGGCAATCAAAGTCATATCCTATGGCCTCCAATGTATCTTAGACGTATCATATCCAGTCAAAGTCCTTTGAAGCTTCATCTAAGTCAGTCAGTTTGTCTCGTCTCTAGAAAGGATTTTGCATCTACAATAACACAATCAAACATCAAACACAAAATGAAAACAATCTATGCTTCACATGTTTTTATCTCCTTGTATGCTTACTAATTCACACTGAGATTTTTGCATATTTTGTTCCCATGAGCTCTTCGATGATGTCCTTTACAGGATTTAGAGAGTGATGACAGGGAGCATAATCTTTTCTTTGTTTTCTTCTTGTATGTGAAAAGCTAACAACTTTGGAAATTTTAGATTGAAATAGTGTCTAGTTGTAAGAGCCTTTATCTTGAATTGGATGGCCATGTGTACCTCGACCATTGATACCCAAAAAATTCAAAGAAGTTTGATATAACTATTATCTTTTTTAAGTGAGTTCTTTCTCCTATTGTGAAATGCGATCTTACCTAAGGATGTGAATGATAAAGGGTCACTACGTGTAATTCACATTGGATTTAGAATGATCTCTTGATTGCTTGATGTGTTTGTAATGCAAGGTGTATTCAAGTTATCACAATGTCTATGTTTTGATGCTTATACAAATTGCTATATCAAAATGGACATGATATTTAGGTCATCCTAGCACTTATGCCTTGGTGCTTATATCTAATCCGACATTCTGAAAATAAAATCAATATTCATATGTCTATGGTTGTCTAGCTAGTGGGCATTGTATTGATTCTTGAGCATAAAAATCAATATTCATATGTCTATGGTTTCATAACTAGTGGGCATTGTATTGATTTATCTAGTTACCTAAAAATTCAATGATGAGAATGACCGACACATGATCAGTGACTAGGTCCTAGATCTTAGGTTTTCATTTCATTCTACATTTCATTTTGCACTTTGCATGATTGCATGATCTCACAAATTATTGAATTAAACTTAAATGCTTAAACGATTCTTCAAAAATGCTAAAAACATATCATAAGAGCTGAATCTCACATGAAGGTTCCTCCAATGAAATAACAAGTAGAATCCTTTTTTGGGATCAAAATCAAAATCTGAGATCATTTATAATATTCACTACTTGCATAATCAACCTTCTAAACATCAAAGAAATCCAGAATTCAACTTAACTGATTATCTTGCATCAAACTATTGAAATTTCAACTTGGTTAACCATGGTCAACTCATGGTCAAACCTAGTCAAACTTAGTCTTCAGGACCTCCAAATGATGCAAAACACGTTCTCGAACATGTATAACCACTTCTCAAATCAATTAACATGCTTCTAAACTATAAACAATGACTTTTCTTATCAGATTTCAATTTTAATCCCAAAGAGGGCATGGCATTGCACATCATTCAAAGTTTGTAACTCAATTATGTCAATCAATCTTTCCTCAGTAATCAAGATAACAACCACATATAGTTGTTGATTCATCTAAAGTCCTCATCACTTGGGGAAAATCTATCATCTCTTGGGGCATATCAGATTCATCTAGTATCCAAATCTATCTTGTAAACTGTATCAGCTTTTCGTAACTATCAGTTCATTAGTGTTATTTCCTTGGTTCTTCATAACTGATGGGTTCAGGATGTGATACCAATATGATTCATACAAGGACATTGAGGTCTGGAATCGATCACTCACTTCTTCGCAATCATAAGGTTAAGAATCAGGCATTTTCGCACTTTTTCATAATCACCGATTCATTGTTGATATAGCTAGCATCATCTCAATTCTTGGTCATTCTGGGCCTGGGTTGATATCTTTCAATCTTTAATCTTTCAAATTAGTTTAATATGTATATCAAAACACAGATTATTCTTTGAACCATTGCGCTTTGCACAGTGATTCAAAGAGGGGCAAAATGTAATACCTCAAAAATGGGCTATAGGTTCATTAACCTCCTACATCTTCAATTCGAACGAAATTGACATCAAAGTCCTAACCTAAGGCACATTTGCACATTATCGAATCCTAATTGATTTTATCGTAAATTCTGCATTGGAGAATATTCCTAGTAATATTCCTATTTATCCTAATTATCTTTAATTTAATTATTGGCGATAAATCATATTTATCCTAAAGTTGATTAATTGAATATGATGAATATTTAATTAATTAATTTAATTCTGCCACTTAACTATTTAATTAGATTTAATTCTATTTATTCCTAATTATATTATTTAATTTTGACAATAAATCAAATCTCCTACGAATAATTGATTAAATATTTATTTAAATGATTAAATCCAAGTTGTCAATATTTAATAATATAGTTTTGAATAAAAGTTTGATTAAAATAATTGATTAACCCACAAATCAGTTATTTTTAAATTTAAAATCAGTTAAGTTGAAGATAAATCACTTTATTTATTTAATTAATTCATGATTATTTGTGCACATTCAAAGAGTAGTTAAACTTTAAATCAGAAAATCAATTCAAGTTGTTATCTTTTCGAAACTCAACATCTATTTTGAGTTCAAATTTGATCTAAACTTCTTATTTGAGTTAAAAAGTTATTCTTGCATGATTTTGCATGATTTTATGAGTTATCTATTTCTAATTTCTTGTTAACTCAAAAATCAACCCAAGTTCATCAAGAGTGATTTATGACTTTTTCCATGCACCCTCAAGCCCTGGATTTTTATAAAATCAAGGCTCAGCTCTTTACAAATCATCCACAGAATTTGCATACTTACTCTGGCAAATTGACATCAAAGGAATCATCAAGCTTCTTGTAAATCAGTGTTTTGTGAGATCAATCTTGTTTTCAATTCATTCTAGTTTCATATTTCATATCATTGTTAGCTTAATTTGCATATCATTTCAATCCATTTAAATTAATTTATCATCAGTTTTTCTCATCTTATTGCATCAAAAAAAATTAATTTGCATTCATATTTTATTACTTTCATCATTTAAATCCTTCGTTTAGGTGTTGCATTGTCACTGATCTCGGTCTAATATGAGAATACCATACTTGCACCTACTAGAAGGTAGTAAATCATCTGGTTAGCTATATTGTTCTTATTTGCATATTTTGATTTTTGCTAACCTCTAATGTTTTACTGAAGTGTTGTCTACAGCTAGGTACAAAATTCACACACAGATATCGTATGACAATACAGGGGTTGTGAAATGACTTTTGCTGAAAACTCATACGACAATCTGAGATTGTGGGATGACTTTTGACTTCAGAGAGGAATTTCGCTTCAGATTTTGCAATTTTTGGGTTTTCAATTTTAGATTGTTGGCAAAGTTTTCTGTCTAGTTTTGAAGATCTGTGTAATTACCTGTTTCAAATAATCGAGTAGATATCAAGCACGCAAAACAACAAGCAAGGGAAGTAGGCAATCATCTGAAAATAATGAACAAGGGCAAAAGCAACCTTGCGCATAAACAAGCAATAGTGACTTATTATGCTAATCCCTAGAAATACTACTTGTGTATGTTTTCAAAAGTTTTTCAATAATGCACATATTCCTAGAAAATAAAAATTTGGCCTCGCTAGGGTTTGTAGTAATAGTCTGACTCTGCAACTTTTGTGATCTCAAGAGGGCGAACTCCAATCCAGGCGCACAAGGGTTTTGACACAATCTGAGAAATTAATCAATCAGGAGCTGCTAAGGAGATCTGACAGCCCAACAAGAGACCACACCTATGAAGATTTTTTCCACAAGGACATTTATAGCGGTTGTTGCTACCACGATGAAAATGGCTATTACCGCTTGAGGTTTCATCCACATGGTTGACCCAATTAAGGGAATGTCCATTATGGTTCCTCTCTAAAGGTGACTCACAAAAGATACCACATGGAGACTGGTTCCAAATTCAAGGATCTGAGTTTCTGATACTACCCAAAAAGGGAATAAAGCATAATCCTATAGCCTTTTCACTTTTAACCAAAATAAAGTAGACAGATTAATCCGACACACTAAGGCCAAGATTATCTCACAAAGATCTATGATGTTAAATGATTATGATCTATCAACCTCTCTATAGAGAGAATGTATCAATCAAAAGTTGAAAATGCACAAATCTAGTAAAACGCAAGACAATCTCAGTAACCTCCCTACCTACAAGGGGATCTTTCATCAAGAAGAACTTCGCATGCGTGAACAAGCGAAAGAAGCCCACTCTCTCAAGATCATCCATAAATAGTGTTCATAGGGCCTATTTACTATGTGTAACAGACATACAGAAAGCAAATCTATGTTCATTTTATAGCCCAAAATGAAGTCTGTGATACGAAAGCGAAAAAAAGAGAGTCACACAAGCTTGACATGTGAGAGTTTGTTTTATGTTCAAATCAAAGTGTTATCAGATCGTAGTGGAATACTTGAATTCCTTGCAACGCACTTAGTAGATTTTACCTATTTTAGTAATTTAGTTGCACTTTTCCAATCAGATTCAGCAAATATCAGTCAAAAATAGAAGATTTCAATTGTTAGGGTTAGCTGTTAGTCCAAATCTGAAAAACTTCCAAAAATTTTGAAACAACAATTGAATCCTGGAGTCAAAACTCATATGATAGTGGGTTACCTTCCAGATAATAATCCAAATCCCATACGACAATAGGTCAGCTCTGATACGACTGTCTGGAAACTTGTACGATAATGGGTATCTCACCAGACGATAATCTAGCTCTTAAACGACAATCCACATTTGATGAAATGAGCCTCAAAATCTTTAGCTGTTGTATGAAAATCAGTAGCTTCTAGTATGACTTTCTGACAAAAGTCATACGAAAAATGTACGGACAGATAATGAAATCGTAGAATAGACTAGAAAATGACAGAAAAATAAATAGAAATGAAATAGAAGAAATGGAAACCCATTTCAGGACCCCACGGTGGGCGCCAAAAATGTGTGTGTGAATTTTGTACCTAGTTGTAGACACAACACTTCATTAAAACAGTAGAGGTTAGCAAAAATCAAAATCTGACAAATAATTAAAACTAAGCTAACAAGATGATTTACTGCCTTCTAGTAGGTGCGAGTATGATGTTATCAGATTGGAATCGAGATCAGTGACAATGCAACACCTAAATGAAGAATTTGAATGCAAAAGAATGAAAACTATATGAATGCAAATTATTCTATATTTTTGTATTTTCTGTGCAATAATATGAAAACTGTATGAATCTAAGCTAAATGAATGAAATTGAATGCAGATTTAATCTAAGAATGATATGAATGCTATGAATACAAAGCTATGATATGAAAACTATGAAACTATGACCAATAATGAAAGATCTCACAAATCGCCTATCACGAGTGCTCAATCCTTCAATCACAAATTCGCGAGAAGAATTATGCAAATTCGAGGTCAGTTTTATTGTGAAGAACTGAGCCTTGATTTATAGAAATCCAGGGCTTTGAAGATGTATGAGAAAAACCATAAATCACTCTTGATAAACTCGGGTTGATTTTTGAGTTATCAAGAAATCAGAGATAATTAACTCACAAAAATCATGCAAAAGCAGTGTTTAACTCAAAATAGAGTTTAGATCAAATTTCAACTCATCATCAGATGTTGAGTTTAATTTTAAAATTGATTGTTGATTTCTAGTTGATTGCTTTTCTGATTGTGCGTGATTTAATTATAAATTAATTTAAAAATAAAGTGATTTATTCTCAACTTAACTGATTTTTGAATTAAAATAACTGATTTATGGGTTAATCAATTATTAAATCAAACTTTATTCTAAAACTATATTATTAAAAATTGACAATTGACATGAATTAATTAAATAAGAATTTAATCAATTAGTCATAAGATTTTAGATTTGTTGTCAAAATTAAGTAATACAATTTAGGAATAATTAGAATTAAATTTAATTAAATAATTAAGTGGCAGTATTAAATATAATTAATTAAATATTTAGAATATTCAATTAATCAAACTTTAGGATAAATAGGATTTATCGCCAAATAATTATTAAATTAAAGATAATTAGGATAAACAGGAATATTGCAAGGAATATTCCCTGATGTAGAATTAGGATAAAATTAATTAGGATTCGATAATGTGCAGATGTGCCTTAGGTTAAGACTTTGATGTCGATTTCATTAGAATTGAAGATGTAAGAGGTTAATGAACCTATAGCCCATTTTTGGGGTATTACAACTAGCACTATCAATATGTCAAAGAACCCTGTGATGCATGCAAAGACAAAATACATTGAGATCAAATATCACTTTCTAAGAGAGAAAGTAGCAAAAAAAAAAAAAGTTAAGTTGGACTATGTGAGTACTAAAGATCAGCTAGCAGACATATTCACAAAGCCCTTGCCAAAGGATACTTTTGAGTATCTCAGGGAGAAGTTGGGAGTAATTCCCTCCCCTGATTCTACCTAGAAGAAAGAAGAAAGAGCATCAGTCCTCAGGGACTGATGGATGGTTGACTACTCTACCTGAGGAGTAGTACCAGTGCTCAAACTATTTGGTGCTCTTTTCCATTGATGTCAAAGGGAGAGTAATATATAGTCATGAAAAATAGAAGTAAAATGAGTAATATACTAAGGGGGAGTAGTATTCGGTTATGGAAGCGGTTCAGTTGAGGAAATGGAGAATGTTGAAGAATATTGCAGCAGATGGAGGATTCATCCTTGGGGGAGTTTTGAAGAGGATATGGAGAATGTTATAAAAAAAATATTCATTTGGGTTGATGGTGTTTTTCATTCCATATGTTTCCATCAATGCTAAAGGGGGAGATTGTTGGAGATTTGCCAGCAAGCCAGTGCTGACTGTATAGTCATTGATGACTACATATGGTAAGTAGCATATGTTGAAGACTTATGCAATAAGCTTTGAGTATATGTTGCATGGATAGTTATCAGCATGATATCATGGATGCAAAGATTAACTATTAGTACAGACAATTATATAGCAGCTTGTGTCAACAGTGTTCTTGACAGAGTTACAGGCAGTGTTCTATGGGTGATTGTTTGTACAGTCATCATAGAGCCTTACGCCTTCATATATGTGATTGAGACATGTTAGTGATGTTACATTCATGGACGCAAAGTCTGATGATTAGTAGAAGTAAAGTTATGTAGTCCCTATTCAGCAGTAGCAATTTCCTGTGTTTATTCAGAAGAGCCGACAGAGATTATATTAGTTCTAGAGTTGCACCTATAATTTTGGTTTGCACCCTTGGATTAGTGCTTGGAGAAGAGTTATTAATGTTTGGTTAAGAGTGCATGATGTAATTCATCTTGTGGAGAAAGTTTCAATTACTTTGGTAGAGTCGACAGTGTGTAGCGTGCACTTATTATTATTGGACAAGTCCCATATTGTGTTGCGTGCTTAGTAGAGCCAAAATAATTATTATTGGAGTATGTTATGGTTTCTCTAATATGATTTCAAGGTGGTTCTAATAGGTCAACTTGATTATATCATTTAGAGGAAAGATATTTATAGTCAGTCATTTGTGATTGCTAAAGTGTGGTTCATAGTTGATTGTGAAGAACAGAGCAGAGTGTGCGAAGTGTTGAGCCATCAGTAGAAGGTCTATGTGACCAAGTGAATAGAGGTAAAATAGAATCACCTCTATTTAATGTAATGTATGGGGGAAATATGAGATCCACTCCTAAATCCAAATTCTCAAAGGAGAGATCCAATTTGATCAACCAAAAGGTTAATGCACAATCGAATCAATCTATGGAGAATATGAAAGAGAGAGAAAAATCTTATATTTCCCTATGGAGAATTGTGCTTAAAATCTAAAATAATTGAAATACAAGTACTAACCTCAAAATAGGGAAAATTTGGAAAATGCCAATTTCTGATGTATGTGTGTACTTTCAGGCAATTCTATAACTTGTTTTGGACTGGAAATGTCGAGACGAAGAAAACCCAGAAATCTTTTATCTTTCTGACAGCAGGTAGTCTTTGACCCTCATAAAAGGTCAAAGGCTACATTCTTTATTTGAAGGTCGATTCTGACTTTGTTCACAGATCTTGAAAGTTTGCCAAAAAAGGTATCCAAATCCGACCTTAGATCCAAAATTTTGCACCTATACCTACAAGAAAAAGGGGGTTTTTGTTTGTATGGGGGGTTTGCCTTGGTTAAACCCCAATTTAGGAATTAACCTTGAAATTGAATTGAAATGTAATATGTATAAACAAAGCAATTGAAACAATTCACCTCGCTTATGTTGAAGTCCTTGTAGAAGATTTGAATCCTCAAATCCACAAGTAGGAATGCTTCAATGGATGTAGAATGAATGTAGGATGTCTCAAATCAATGGCATTTGATCTTCAACACCAATCTTGAATTGATCTTTTCATATGAGGAGGCTTGGATGAATGTAGAAGGATGGATCTTCAAGGGGGCTCCAAAAAGATTGAATCCTTCAATGGCTAACAATGGATCTCCTTGATGGATGAATGCTTGAAGGCTTGCTTGAATGCTTGAATTCACTTGCTTGCACTTGAGAGCTTGGTCATGAAATTGCTTGAGAGATGTGGATAATGGATGGAGAAAATGAGGGAGGAAGGCCTCCTTTTATAGTGAACTAGGGCACAATCTTCTAGAAGGGCCACCTTGGAGAATTAAATCCTAATTAAGTCTTAACCTTTAGAAAATATACCTAGATTAAATGTAATTTAAGGATTTACCATTCTGAAACTCAAAATGGCCGACTCGAAGGCGGGAAAACAAATATCCCCGAAACCTGACACCTGAAAATTAAGGAAATTTGAAATTTGGAAAAGGGGTCAAGGACAAACTCAAATTTGACCTAGGTCAAGGTCAAGGTTGACTTTGACCCATAAGGTCAACTTTAACCTTGTGGTCAAAAACCTCAGGATCCTGACCCAAAATGCTAGGAAATGCAGATATGAAGTGAAAATTGGTGCAGAGGAAAGTAAAACAGGGGGAAAAGCCAGATACATGCAAAGACCCGATCAAGGCACTTAACATGACCCCAGACCGCTTACTCGGAGGGCTAAACTCTCTTATCATGGAAGTGCTTTCATTTTAAGATGATACATTAAGCCCCCACTCTAGCAAGAGTATGGACTCGATGCAAACTCTTGGTAAAGGAGATCAGAATGAAAAGATAATCTTATCGTAATCTAAGGGACAAAGAGAAACCTTAAGCCCTCAGGGACTCAAGTCTTCGTCGACTCCTAGATCACAATAAGAGAGACATCTCTAGAGAGAGAAAGAAAGGGTGTGATTACCTCACCCAATGAGAACTTATGTCTCATTGTGAACCACAAAATGAAATGACGCAACTAGAAAGATGGAATTGAACTGCCTAGTGAATGTGGCTACTCACTAGTCAACCCATCAAGGATTCACCCTTAGGAATATTCTATTCCATAAGAATAAAACCAAAAAAAACTAAGGAGATCTAGTCTTAAGGACACCTCTGACCTTAAGGGATCAAAATATATTTGAAACTGGAGGGATCAAGAGATCCTAAAATATAAATCCATGCTTTAAGGATTATTTACTAATCCAAAAAGGGAGAAAAGATTATTTTTGAAAAATATGTGCGCGTATGGAAAAGTGTGTGTGTGCAATAGGTGAGTAAAGCGTATGCCCCCATGTTAAAGTCATTGTTGGCACTTTAATAGGAGCAATGGCTTTAATGAAAACATAAACAATTCCATTGATTACATTTCCACGTCGAGATGCCCCCAGACGAAGACAAATCAAGGGAAATATCATAGAAACATACAGAGAACATAGAAGGGATCTACCTACCGTGGGGTCAGTATGATCATAAGATAATATATATATGATATTATTGCAAATGAATTGACATCATTCCCCAAAGAAAGTAGAACTACGATCACAAAGAAGGAAAGATCACATAAGATTATATGAAGGAGAATCTTTTCAGACCATGACATGGAGACCAAAAAGAATTAGTGCTACCATCTCTTGAATCCAAGCAGATTACACAAGGAAACATTTACGAACAATAGCACATTTACGACATAACATTGAATAATGTATAGAATAATAGAGGTACATATAGAGGAATTTGAACAACAGTTTCAATTCCTTCATCACCTTGCACCAACTGAGTAACAAGGATTGTATAAAAGAATCTAACAACATTTAGCAAACACATTACGAGAGAAGCATAGTACAGTAGGCAAACACACAACAAAGCTACCACAAAGGACAAACTGATCAAGTGTGCTTCCTACTCTCCCCATCTCGTTGTATATCATTTAGGGAAGGTGGCTAACTTGCAAGAGGGACTATATCCAACATAGTAGGAATGATAGCTAGTTCTAAACAAGGATCCTCTTGAGAATCACAATGTTCGACACTAGGTGTAAGAGTTAATTATAATGAAAGCATATTAGGTAAATCAATGTCAATGTCAATAGTCTCATATTCATCATTAACATCATCAGTATCATCAAGAGTATCTTCTTCATCCAAATTAATCAAAATAGGATCTAAGATATGAATAGAATCATCATAATCATGCATATTAACATCATTATTAGTAACAACTTCTTCTAACCCATCATGCATAGTCTTATCTGAAGAAGGTAGAGATCTTTGAAGAATAGAATTGCAAGCTTTAGCATGAACACGACGCTTCTTACGACATTCATTAGCAGCTCTATTACATTTTGATTTATTTGAAATAGGTTGAGAACTAGGAGGAACCATCGTAGGATCCTTCATAGGTTCTTTAGGAAGATCAATAGGATTATCAACAATAGGAGGAATAATCACAAGATCTGTCTTAGGTTGTTTAGGAAGAGCGATAGAAGGAACTTGATTAATAGAACTAGAAGCCATAGTTAAAGGAGGTATAGAAGGTGTAGGCAAAAGTCTATGATTAAGATCCATAGGAGGTATACTTAATTCAAGAATCTTATGATGTTTATAAGCTTGATATGAACAAAAAAAATTATCAAGTCGAGGAGGACATGAATTAGGTAATGAAGGCCAAAATAAATCAAGAGCAACACAATCTTTGGGCCTAGAAGGTTGATATAAACTATGATTAATCATCTTCACTTCTTTATCATGAATGAACTTAAAACACTTATGGATAGGTGAAGCAACAACATGTATGGCATTCAACCAAGGCAAACCTAGCTTAACTTGAAATTGATTAGAAGTAGAAACCACAATAAAGGTAGTGTTCACAATTTTTCCACAAAGTTCAACCGGTAAAGTAATAGAACCAAATGATGGATAAAGAAAACCATTACAAGTTTGAATCCACACATCCAATGTATCATAAGAATCAAGTTGTAAGCTTTTCATAAAAAGATTTTCTTCAGTAATCACATTGACTAAGGATGTAGGATCAACAAGACAACCACGAGTAGGTTTCTGAGAAATCCTAGCAGAAATGTAAAGGGGACCATCAACAGCTTTAATAGTCTCAGAGTCATCAAAGGTAATCAAAATTTCTCGAGGTTTTTATTCTTAGGTTGTTGTCGAGGTTTAGGTTGAGTTTTCAGTTTAGGTTTAGGTTTTGGCCGAGGTTGAATATGAGGTTGAGGTGGAGGTACAGATTGACCAACATGCTCCACTTGATTAACAACATGATTGAGATCATCCATCTTTGAGCCATACATAATTTCCATAGCAGATGGTTGAGCAATGGTATTAGTATCATGCGTAGGTAAAGGATTCATATAGATTTGAAGTTTTTGATTAGGAGGAGAAACATATTTGTTACCACTACCATCAAGATTATCAACAGACAAGGCATTAGAGTCAATTAAGTCTTGAAACTTATGTTTTAGAGAATAACACTTCTCAATATCATGACCATTCTGACGATGATATTGACAAAAAGCATTTTGATCAAAAGATTTAGAGGCAATCGTAACAGGTAAAAGAGGTTGAATAGGAGGTAAAGTAATCATATTAGCAGTTAACAACCTATTCATAATAGCATGTAAAGATTCAAAAAGAGGAGTAAACATATGATTTAATCAAAAAGCGGTGGATGCAGAAGTGGCATTGTGAGATGCAACAACAACTTGATCAGCAACTACATTCGCTTATTTTTTTATCTTGACATAGTTGTTGAATTTTTTAAATTTTTTTGGATTAGGAGCAACATCACTCTTATCAACTGGAACAGGAGCCATTGGAGTGTTGCTCTCAAATTGACTCACTTGTAATTGATAATGATGAAGCGTTGCACAAAGTTTTTGAAAAGAGGTAAATTCAATAAGCAGAATCTTATCTCTAATATCTTTTTGCAAATTTGAAATAAACATACGTTGAATATCAATATTAGGAATAGGATAGGAAATCTGAGCATGCAAATGCTTAAATCTACCAATAAATTCAGTTAATTTTTCTTTAGCACTTTTTTTACAATGCATCAAATCAGTCAAAGACACTTGTGGGCCAATGTTGTTTTGAAATTGTTGAAGGCATTAGCAAGTTTTGGAAAGGAATTAATAGAATAAGGAGGCAAGGAACAATACCATTGTAAGGCCTTGTCACGAAAGGTTCTAGCAAATATTTTGGCTAAAATCCTATGGTCATGAGCATAATCACTACAAAAGATTTGGAATGTTTTAACATGATGAACAAGATCTATTTTTCCATTATAATTCTCAAGATGAGGCATATCGACTTGCTGAGGAATAGGAGTATGAATAATATCCAAAGACAAAGGACTTCCCATGTCACATGTAGGGATACTAAACTTGTTTTGAGTTAAGGAAGCAAGTTGTTGTTATAAGGATCACATAGTTTGAGCCAAACTGATGATTGTTGAATCATTAGAGAAAATAGGAGTGGCAACATTAGACACACTAGGTAAAGTTTAAGAAGCTACAAGAATAGAAGACACAACTGGAGGAACACTAGGGATCACAGTTGGAAGCAGATTGGAATAAGTAAAAGAAACATTATGATATGAAGGTTTTGATGTAGGAAGGGACACAGGAGGAACACTCATAGGAATAGAGGGAACTGTCACAGTCACCAAAGAAGGAGTATAGGTAAGAATACCAGGTAAATGATTAGAAGGAGGTTCAACACTAGTGATAGGAGGAATCAACTCTAAATCTTGAGCTTCTTGAGCTAAAGGTTTAACATTTGAATGCACAAGGTGAGTAATACCACGCAAGAGGTTAACACCTATCTCACTATCACGAAGAACTTTCTTAAGAGCCTCTATAGCTTGAATAGAATCTTGATTATGGTTCTATTGAATAAGCCAATTACCCATTTTATCAAGTTCAGTTGAAAGTTTTTGAACTTGTTCAGGAGGAACTCTTAAAGTGTCATCCTCATCATGAGATGAGTGAGAAGAGTTTTGCTCCATAGTAGGATTAGAATCATGAAGAATCAAATTATCATCCGGGACCCTAAGGAAAGGAGAGGAAGATTCAGGATCAAAGGCACCCATGAGTCTACAACTTCTTCTAACCAGAATGTTATAAGTAGGACTAGTAGTAGTAAAACTCATAAACCAATGTAATGCAAATGAACTAAACTAAGAACACATAAAGCATGAATATTTTTGTATTTTTGAAATCTAATTAGCATGCAAGATCTAACACAAAGGAGAAATTTAATACTAACAAGATAAAAGGAAATCTAACACCAAAAAGAAAGAGAGTAAGCTAGTTGGGCTGACCAAAATGAATAGAGGTAAAATGGAATCACCTCTATTTAATGTAATGTATGAGGGAAATATGAGATCCACTCCTAAATCCAAATTCCCAAAGGAGAGATCCAATTTGATCAAGCAAAAGGTTAATGCACAATCGAATCAATTTATGGAGAATATGAGAGAGAGAGAGAGAGAGAGAGAGAGAGAGAGAGAGAGAGAGAGAGAGAGAGAATCCTATATTTCCCTATGGAGAATTGTGCTTGAAATCTAAAATAATTGAAATACAAGTACTAACCTCAAAATAGGGCAAATCTAGAAAATGCCAATTTCTGATGTATGTGTACTTTCAGGCAATTCTACAACCTATTTCAAACTGGAAATGCCGAGATGAAGAAAACCCAAAAATCTTTTGTCTTTCCGACGACAGGTAGTCTTTGACCCTCATAAAAGGTCAAAGGCTACATTCTTTATTTGAAGGTCGATTCTGACTTTGTTCACAGATCTCGAAAGTTTTCTAAAAAGGGTATCCAAATCCGACCTCAGATCTGAAATTTTGCACCTATACCTGCAAGAAAAAGGGGTTTTTTGTTTGTATGGGAGGTTTGCCTTGGTCAAACCCCAATTTAGGAATTAACCTTAAAATTGAATTGAAATGTAATATGCATAAACAAAGCAATTGAAACAATTCACCTCACTTATGTTAAAGTCCTTGTAGAGGATTTGAATCCTCAAATTCACAAGTAGGAATGCTTCAATGGATGTAGAATGAATGTAGGATGTCTCAAATCAATGGCATTTGATCTTCAACACCAATCTTGAATTGATCTTTGCATATGAGGAGGCTTGGATGAATGTAGATGGATGGATCTTCAAGGGGGCTCCAAAGAGATTGAATCCTTCAATGGCTAACAATGGATCTCCTTGATGGATGAATGCTTGAAGGCTTGCTTGAATGCTTGAATTCACTTGCTTGCACTTGAGAGCTTGCTCATGAAATTGCTCAAGAGATGTGGATAATGGATGGAAAAAAAGAGGGAGGAAGGCCTCCTTTTATAGTGAACTAGGGCACAATCTTCTAAAGGGGCCACTTTGGAGAATTAAATCCCAATTAGGTCCTAAATTTTAGAAAATATACCTAGATTAAATGTAATTTAAGGATTTAGCATTCTGAAACCTGAAATGGCCGACCTAGAGGTAGGAAAACAAATATCCTTGAAACTCGACACCCGGAAATCAAGGAAATTTGAAATCTGGACAAAGGGTCAAGGATGAGCTCGACTCTGACCTAGGTCAAGGTCGAGGTCAACTCTGACCCATAAGGTCAACTTTGACCTTGTGGTCAAAAACCTCAGGATCCTGACCTAGAATGCTAGGAAATGCAGATATGAAGTGAAAATCAGGTGTAGAGGAAAGCAGAACAAGGGGAAAAGCTAGATACATGCAAAGACCTGATCAAGGCACTTAACATGACCCCAAATCACTTACTTGGAGGGCTAAATGCTCTTATCATGGAAGTGCTTCCATTTTAAGATGATACACCAAGTAAAGTGTTTGCGATATACATTGGAACTGATCCAAACAATAGGTTAAAGCACAGTTCACCAAGATCCAAATATAGTGTGTATTTGTTATTCAGAAGGTTGTAGCCTTCACCCCTTTGAGTAGTGTGCTCTTGGACAGTGCGTCCTCACCCCTAATAGGATTAATTATAAAAGACTCCTAATAGGGTTCGACCCTTAACCAGGTCTAATGTACTAAATATATTGTAAAGCAACTCCTAATAGGGTTAAGGATCTTATAACAAGGATCATAAAATACTAGTACAAATTATTAGTGGGTGTCAATTACCACTGGGGTTTTTACCTATTTGGGTTTCTCCGTAACCAAAATATTGGTGTTGTGTTCAAGTGTTCTTTCATTGTGTTTATACTTCATGTTTAAGTATACTTATTTGGATAAAGAATTGAAACTTGTAGATAACTGATTCAACCCCCCCCCCCCCCCCGCCTCTTAGGTATCTCTTGGGACTATTCCTAATAGGTATGGGTGTAGAAGCTTGTGGAGTGAATGGGAAGGATGATTGTGTTTCCCCCAGGAATGATGGTATTGAGGTAGAGGTTTGTTGGGAGAAAGAGGGAAATAATTGTGTTGCCCTTGGAAATGATGACGTTGCTTGGCCCATGGGAGGTGGAGGAATTGCTTGTGTAAAGGCTTGTGTGGGAGGTGGCAGTTGTGTGTGTGAATTTTGTACCTAGTTGTAGACACAACACTTCAGTAAAACATTAGAGGTTAGCAAAAATCAAAATCTGCAAGTAATTGAAACTATGCTAACTAGGTGATTTACTGCCTTCTAGTAGGTGCGAGTATGATGTTCTCAGATTGGAATCGAGATCAGTGACAATGCAACACCTAAATGAAAGATTTGAATGCAAAGAATTGAAAAACTATATGAATGCAGATTTAATCTATATTTTTGTATTTTCTATGCAATAAGAATGAGAAACTGTATGAATCTAAGCTAGAATGTATGAAATTGAGTTTGATTGCAGATTTAATCTAAGAATGCTATGAATGATATGAAAATCTATGATATGAAACTATGGATGCTCAAAACAATAAATGAAAATCTCACAATAGCCTTGATTCGCAAAAGATTGATTCTTCAGTCACAAATTCGCCAGAGTGAGGATGCAATTTCGAGGTGTTGATTGCCATACCTTTGTGAAGAGTTGAGCCTTGTTTTTATAGAAATCTAGGGCTTTGAGGATGCAAGAGAAAAGCCACAAATCACTCTTGATAAACTCAGGTTGATTTTTGAGTTATCAAGAAATCAGAGATAATTAACTCACAAAAATCATGCAAAAGCAGAGTTTTACTCAAAATAGATTTTAGATCAAATTTCAACTATCATCAAATGTTGAGTTTTAATTTAAAATTGATTGTTAATTTCTAGTTGCCTGCTTTTCATATTGTGCATGATTTAATTATAAATTAATTTAACAATAAAGTGATTTATTCTCAACTTAATTGATTTTTGAGATTAAAACAATTGATTTATGGGTTAATCAATTATTAAATCAAACTTTATCCCAAAACTATATTATTAAATATTGACAATTGACATGAATTAATTAAATAAGAATTTAATCAATTAGTCATGAGATTTTAGATTTATTGTCAAAATTAAATAATACAATTTAGGAATAAATTTAATTAAATTTAATTAAACAATTAAGTGGCAGTATTAAATCTAATTAATTAAATAAATATTCAATTAATCAAACTTTAGGATAAATATGATTTATCGCCAAATAATCATTAAATTAAATATAATTAAGATAATTAAGAATATTCCCCGATGCAGAATTTAGGATAAAATCAATTAAATTTGATAATGTGCAGATGTTCCTTAGGTTAGGACTTTGATGTCAATTTCATTCGATTTGAAGATGTAGGAGGTTAATGAACCTATAGCCCATTTTTGGGGTATTACAATAGTTGGTTTTGTGGAAAGCTTTGGGTATGAGTGATGGCTTGAGCTACTATGGAGGATGATGGTGTGCCCATGATAGGAAATGGAGTGGATTATGTCACTTGTGTTGTAGGGCTCATGAAACTATTTTGCAAAAATAGGGGAATGGTGGAGGTTTCTTGAGACATTTGCAAGGTAGGATCGGGCATTTGTTGGATGATGGGAGTGTATGCCTCTGTTGGGATTTGGATGGTGTTTATGGGAATGTGAGGTCGAAGATATGGTGGAATGGGAGTACCCTCTTGTGTGAAGTTAGCCAATATGTTTTGTTGATTCTGAGCAACAAGTGCACTGACTATTTATGCATTCCCTGGATGATTCATGAATGTTTCCATTGCAAAAGAAATGGGGAGGATATTGGGATCATCCCATATATTACTAGTTTTTTGGATATGGGGATTGTAAGCTACCATCATGCTGGTAGAAATGTTGGGATCAGATGAGCTAGTGGTTTGATAAGGATCCATATTCCTTCGTTTCTTGGATCTTGTCTCGGTAGGCATGGAGCGGAGATCTAGAAGATGAAAATGCAAAGGACGGATGGATGCAAGATGTTCCTAAGAAACTCTAAGGATGATGGATTTCTAAAATGCAATGCAAGGATTTGGATTAACTCTAAGGATGGTGAAATGCTAGGGGATTGGTGAGATGCTATGATTTGGATCAAGGATGGTAGAAGATTGGTGGGAGATGGTGAAAGATTGGTGTAATGCTTGGCGATGATGGAGGATTGGTGGAGGATGATGGAATGCTCAAAGATGATGGTGGACTAGCAGAGGATTGTGGAGGATGGTGAAAGATTTACTAAGTGTCAACAAATGAGTTGTTGCTTCCTGATGTAGGATCAATGGTAGGATTTGTCAACCTAGGATAGACTAATGATCTTTGATCAACTAGATTCTTATCAATGCAAGCCAATCTCTTGCTCAAGATGATGAGGCTTACAAGGACAAGTGGGATTTCCTTTAGACAATGCTCTGTCAAAGGGGGAGATCTTTTATTTGTGATGAGGATTGGAAGCAACTCAAAGGATAGGACACAAAGTGAATGGATTCAAATTACTAGATTTGGATTCAGATTTGGATGATGGGTTTGGACTAAGATGGTGGTTTAAAGATTTGGATCAAGGATGAAGGGCCAAGGATTTGGGATTCTAATTGTGGATTGTTGATGGAAGGATGATGAAGAATGGTTGAATGATGCTTCGTTCTAAGAGGATGACCTAGATGCAGCTGAAATGGATGACCTATGATGCAACTAGGAAGATGACAAAGAATGCAATGATGCAACTAAGGATTACTTAAATGCAACTAAGGATGGATGGTGATGCAAGGATGAAACTAGGATGAGCTAGGATGAAGGAATGTCGAGATAAGATTTGTGGAATTCTGAAGGAGAAATGGATATGTGATGGGCCTAGCTAGCCTTCTCTCTCTAGATTGACATAGTGATGGTTAATTTTGAATCAAAATGCAAACTAGTTGACTCTTGTGTTATACTCAATATTTTCCAGTCTCTCTTGATTCTTCTCTTTTGATCGGGTCACTTTAAAGGAATGTTGGTGATCTTTCAGATTTCTTTCTACAAGTTTCTTCTCTTGATAGAATGGGGATCTAGGAAGTTTAGCCTTCTTGTGTTGGTTTAAATCGGACATAGCTTAGGGAGATTTTTGGCAATTATTTTTGAAACGAGGCTTTGGATGTCTGATTTTGAAGGATCTTTTCTGCAAGGCTTTTATTTTGAAGATTTTGGCCCAAGTTTTTTGATGTCTTAATGGAAAAGGATTTACTCGACAACAGTCACTTTGAAAACAATCCCAACAAGGGACAAGGCAACCTTGTGGGATACAAGCAATGTTTCGACCATTGAAAATGATAGTTTTCCCGAAGAGAGTGTATGTTTTGACAAATGTTTTCATTGAGTCTGAACCTTGAAAAACACACCAAATAGGACTACCTAAGGGAAGGTGAGTATCATAATATTTTCCCAAAGCTTGATACCCCAAAAGAGGGATACATATGGTGAGTGTCTTAAGGTGATTCAGGAAACCATAGGGAACGGTCCTTTCACAAAGATTGTGATACTTTTGGGGGTAGATCGGGTAGCTTCTGATTTAACAGGTTTGTAGTTGTTCCATGGAGTCCTCCCAATCAGTTTGTATGCGTGTGACTCACTTAAGATCCTAGTTGACCATATCAAAATAGTAGGGATATTCACCTACCTCAGGTTACCATCAACACACATCACCTGAGCTTGAGGGGATGAAGTGAGAGTTTGCTCAACGCTTTGTTTCTATACCGACTGGGGAAGGTACCGACTTGAGGTCATTTCTCCAAAGAGGAAGCGCTTTTCTCCCTAGACATGCCTCTCTAGAAATAAAATGAATGAACTAGTCCAAGTTCAATTTCACTTTTTACGTCACTTAATTAAGAGGATTTTGTAGAAATGGGAAATTTTGAAAGATACATCAAGAACTTTATTCTTTCCCAAATTGATTTTAAGTGATTTTGAAACATGTGTGATTAAGTTTTGATTTGTTCTTTCCCCTTCAAAAAACAATAACTTTGAGCGATTGCAACTTCTTTGTTTGGGCATTCAAGATTGAATTCGCGTGCTTTAGGAACTTGAAATTGCGCTTTGAAAAAGAAGGGAATAGAGATGATTTTCTTTCACTGTTTAAGTCACTCAAGAGTGTGTTTGATTTGGAATCAAAAAAAAATGACTCTTTTTGGACCTTGGTTTATTCCTTTAGTCCAAGCTTTCATTCAGGAATTTCTATTTTGTAGTTTTTAAACCCAAAAGAGAAGTTCCTAGATTGATTTTGTGCATGAAAATTTTAAGAAACATTCAAGATTTTGCAATAAAACATTTTTTTGAACCAATAACAAAGCTTTAGAAATAGTTTAGGAAAGTTTAGTAACCATTAGGACTCCTTAGGAACTGAATAGGAAAGATAGACAAATTTTTCCTCCTAGTTTGCATGAATCATTGAAAACACTTAAGAAGATGCAAATAAAGTTCACTTTGATTAAGAACAAGGTTTTAAGATTGCTTTGAGAACACTTTAGAATGATCTTGAATTGATTAGGAACCAAATAGGAATGACAAAGCAAATTTGTGGTTCTTTTTAAGCTCCCAAAGTTTGAAGTGTTCCTCACTTGCATAAATGACTTTAAAAAACCCTAGATTTGCATGAATGAGGTTCTTTTTAGCCAAATAAAAGACATTAGAAGTGTGTTTTTGAGTGTTTTAGGACCAGTTATAAATGACTTGAGTTGATTAGGATTTGTTTGACTTGTTATCTTTTTTAGACATTCCAGAGTGATTTTAAGGTTCATTTTAACCATTTAGGCAAAGGGTGTAAGATTTTGCTTGTTCAATTTTAAACCCAAATTGAAATGATTTTATGTAACCCCAGATGCAATCCGGGAAACCCCAGAACAAGGGAACAATTAGTCTTTCTCACCATTGTAACAATCCCCCTAGTGCAAGTGCAAGGTTCAAACTTGTGACCAAGCTCTGATACCACTTGTTACAACTAGTAGTTCTTGTTGCACCAAAAGATCAACCTGTTAATGCACGATACAACCACTAGAATTATAGAAGACATAGGAGGTTGTTAAACCATGTCATAAACCACCACTGCATTAGCAAAACATAGGAGACCAAGGGCACAATCAATCTTTCTCACCATTGTAAGAAAACCCGACATGGGTTTTGTTAAAAATAACAAATACAAAACCCCTTATCATGATAAAGCAAAATAATAATGAATGTATGCATTGGTGCAAGCATGGTATGAAGAAATCAAAACAAAAAAATAAAAGACAAGAAACTGAAACACCTAGGAAGATCTCAAGATCTCATAAATCATTGATTTTGCACATGTTGTGATAAAGGTAACTGCTCAAATCTTTCTTCCAATCTCCAATAATGACCACACTAAAAAGATCAACCAAAGTATAAATTGTAACTACACAATATAATGACCTAAACAAGTTGTGAAGCCTTCAACTGAGATGCCCTAGCTTGTAAGAGCTAGGGTTTCATAATGAAACCTTTTTTCCATGTTTTACAAAAATCTTGCAAATTGAAAGCATCAGAAGACACTCAAAATACATAATATCCAAATTAATGTTCATAACTACCACTATGTTGTGGTTTATTTCCACATCTTTATCACATCCGTTTTAAACAATAAATAACATTTTTCAATATGAAGTGGCTAGGGGCTAACCCAAAAGTTCCCTAATGACACATCTCTTATTGCTTTGGTCACAACTTGACCTTTGATAAAGGATATCAGATTTAACTAATATGGAGATGATGTAAATATTGTAATGTACTAAATTTATTTGTTATCTATTTTGAAAGGCGTAAACAAGAAAATGTTAGACTAATCTAAACATTTATATCAGTCCAAAAGCATAAACATAAAAAAACAAACCACCTTAGATTGAGCCAAAACAAATGCAATCAAGCATTGTTTGATTTTCTCAAATTATGAGGGATGTGGGTGTTCTCTCTAAGCACTTGGAGCTTGTCTCTAATGCATTATAAGAAGGATTTGATCTGATGCATAAATGATTTAGAAAATCTTGAATAAAAACTAAGTTCAATCCATTAAGCTTATTCTAGGATGTGTTTAAAAAAGCATGAAATCTAACAAATATGCTAAATGCTTAAGCTCTACAATGAATCTGACATTATAACACTACTCAATGTAAAATATGTGAATTGGTGTCTTTTTCTCTTGAAAGAGGAGGGTATTTATAGTATTTGAGGAAGGGCTTGGGTTAGGAAGGAGAGTCAGGGTCAGAGGTAAGGTTTGGGGTAGAGTTTGGGGTATGGTTTGGGGTATGGTAAGGTTTAACCTTGGTTAAGGTTGCTCACACATGTGTGAGCAACACTAGGGAAGTGTGCAAAGGGGATAAGAGTGGAAGAGGAGATGTGGGCTTCATTAATGGCTTGTAAGAGTCATTAATGAGGATGTAAGAAGCATTTATGAGGGGTTTTGACCCAAAGTCAAAGTTTGAAGGGTTTAGGCTAAGAAATGTAGGAATCACTTTTTAATTAGGTTTAGAGTGAGATTAGGAAATTCTAGAAGAGGTTAGGGATTTCTAGAAGATTTCCAAGGTTTTAGGATTTAAATAAATTTTATATTTATTTAAAGGATTTTTGGTCAGTTTATCAATTAATAATTAATAAATAGGGGAAAATCACTCAAACTTGATTTAAATGATTTGGGGAGGGATTCTTTAATTAAAGATGTTTAATTAAAATAGGAGGATTTGATGACATAAAAAGAAATTAATTAATTAATTAATAAATGATGATGTCATCAGAGATTTTCGAAAAATAAAAATACTCTTATTTTCTAAAGGATTTTTAGGTGTCTATAGTTACTATTAAATTTATTGATTATCTATAATAGTTTATTGATTGTCTATAACATGAAGCATTTTTTTAAGTGTGCATCTTAATTCTTTATCTTTAATATAGAGTTGGTTTTGAATTTATTTTGCAACATTATTCTCTTCACTTTTATTTAGAAAAGTGACTTCTTTTTTTTCTACAAGGGTTTACACCTATTAAAGAATTATGTTGTGTCGTGTCATTTATGTAAGACCTAGTTTTATTTAAGCTCTTCACTTGATAGCATCACTTAGATAAAAGAAATCATGCAATAGAAAAACTAGTGTGCAAAAAAACATAAAAATATCCTCCCATAAAAAAAAAGAACTGTAAATGTATTGTGATAAATATTATGGAGAAGGCAATGCTCCTAATATTCGTTGTGCATTTCAAGCCTATCTAAATTGTACGTAGTAGATTGTATACTAATGTAGTTTCCTTTGTAGTTTACTAATGTTTGAACTTACAAAAACAAATATTTTGAAGTTTTTGGGCTCTTATAATCAACAAAATCTTCCACTACTTCCTCTTATGTTCCACCAAGTGATGATATAAGTTAACTTTGTACAAATTTGATTCCACTAGCAATACAAATTGCACAATCTATACTTCCAACACTTTTGTATTTAAATTCTCACTTTGGCCCTTCTTTTGTGTGTAGTGAAAATAGACATTACATTTGTTTCTACACTACAAATTATTTTAATTATATACCCAATATTTATTACCATTTGATTTTGAACACATGTTTTTGTGACTTCTTGTAACAATTAAAAAAGTTTCAAGTTTTATATTTTTCACATTTTCACATTTAAGTTCTTGCTTTAGCCCTTTCTTATGTGAAACAAAAATATACACTTGAGTTGTTTCTAAAATAGGGATGATCTAAATTAGATCCAAATTATCTATTCCAACTCACTTCAAACATATGCTTCAACAACTTTGTACAATCATAAAACAAGTTTCATGATCCATACTTGTAATCATTTTACATTAAAGTTCTTGTGTCAACCCTAGTTTATGTTGACTCCTACTAGACATTTAAATGGTTTCTACATTATAGAATAATAAAATTATCCATACCTAATTTATTTCAAATCTCTCTCTTAAGTAATCAAATGGACTAGTTAGTTTAATTAACATTGTTTTCTTTACTAACAAATGACAAAGATATATGTCATAGTATCAAAACCAACTTAAATAAGATTTTATATCTTATTGTATTCTTTTCTCACCATCTTTTATAAATTTGGTCTGTCTATATAAACAAGCTTATCCCAACCAAACAAGTTTTACAAAGAATTCTTCTCTAGTTGTTTGGTGTAGGTACGTCTTCTTGTCTTTACATATTTTTAACCATTCCAACTTACCTTTACCCAACTTATTTTGCTAATCATAATTGTACTAAAATATATTATTATGTTATGTAAGCATATTTAATATTTATTTTTAAGGAAAATAAATCATGGACTACGATTATTGTTGCAATATATTCTAACATATGTATTTATATTTTTCATGGTTACTTTATCCATTTTGATGTAGATTTAGAATTGCATACCATTTTTTTATTATGTTTATCTACATAATCCTTGATAATTCAAATAGTTTATTTGTACTTCTATTCCACAAAATGCTTATCACCTATTAAAATTTATAGGACAATTACCAGATCCTTTAAGATACGTGTCACTCTTTGATAAACGATACAATCAAACTTATCAATAATAACAACAACTTAGATGTACATTTGGTTCTTCAAGTATTTGAAATTGCAACATTTGGTTAAGGAACAGAGACAATAATTAGATACAAGTTAGATCTGTTTGATGGACTCCACTTACAAATTTAGTTACCTTACGAAGAAATTTTAATGATCTTATAACTACAAAGAAAATTTGGAAGGGCTCTATACTAGAACTCTCATAATATACTATTCCTACCATTTGCAATGCAAGGTGAGCCAATAGCTTCTAGAACTTTATTACAATAAACCATTATTATTTTCTTGTGCAACTAGAAAACAATACTAATAGTATAATTTTATTGAACTCTATAGGTGGATAGTAGTCTCTAAAATAAAGGTTTTATGCATGGATTATGATATCATTTGTGATCCCATCTTCTTCAAAGAACCAAAGAAACTTGTACAACAATATGTAGGGATTTCATTGGAGACATGCACAAATATAGAATACATTGGTACAACAACACAAGTGAGTCCTCTAATATTGATTTTTGGCCTGCATGTATCTTTACAGAAAAAGTGTCCCACCTCAACTATTACTCCTATTAGAAGTTTGAATACATTTCAAACATAGTGGATGAAAAAAGGTCGTGTGGCTATCAAGAAAGAAATCCACTAATTCTACAAAAAGAAAGGAAACGAGCACATGTTTAGTTTTGATATGGTTGATAATGAGAAAATTGAAGTATGTATCACTTGCTTCAATGAATTTGCACGCCTCCATTTTCAAAATGTTCAAGATGGGATTGTATATACATTATCTGGTGGCACCTTTATAATTGAAAACTATTTTTATGGTTAGCTAAATAGTGATATAGAAATAACTTTAATGGATGATTCAAAGCTCATAATTTGTGATGATGACCTCCTAATTCCATCACATTGATTCTCTTTCACACCCATTAGAGAGATCATGACTCAACATACTAATTCTTTAATTGATCTAGTTAGAATTGTCATATGTGTGGGTCTTGACTCTATAATAAGAAGAAGAGATGTAACTGAGGTCCTTAAGAGAAGTCTCAAAATAATAGATATGTCTATCTCTACTATAAATGTTACTTTGTGGGGACAAGCAACTCAAAAATAAGACACACAACTATAGGGGATGTACCATATGCAAAAGGTAACTGCTCTTGTGATACAAAATGGTAGTGTATTTGAATATAATGGTAAGGTAGTAAGCACACTAGAAACTTCTCAGTTATTTATCAACCATGATATTGAAGAAATACAACTACTACAATCTTGGTTTGCATAAAATGAGAATGATCTTCTCATGCCAACAATAGACCTTCTAGATGTACCTCTACTTTTAACATTAAAGACAATTTGAAATATTGAAGAGGAGGCTTAACATTTAAGAAACCTCTGCAATGCATTGTTAAAACAACCCTGGTTTTCATCAAATCAAATTTATTTATTTTTATCCATCTTTCCCCATTAAGATTGAGAGAAAACAACGTAAAAGGCTCAAATAGAATAGTGAGGTAAAATGATTTTGTCCAAAGTGTGTAGCTACCTTCCTATATTTTAATTATTGATATGTTCTTTAAGCCAAGGTTGAAGATCATACAGGTGCTATATGGGTGAATTATTTTGAGGATGTTGCAACTAGACTCATTGGCATTCTTGCAAAAGAACTCTGTATGGTACAATTCTATCAAGAAGTAGAGGCAAATCCTAAGGAGTTATTAAAAATATATAATATAATCAATTCCTCTTCACCCTATCAAATAGATGGAGACATATAACAATGAAGCACTTGATTGAAATAAACAATCGTAGAAGTTGATAGGTTTGATTTCATAGATGAAAGAAACTTTTTGTTACAAGAAATTCCTATGCTTTATTTTTACAAATAAAAATAAAACTTCATAAAAAGTACATGTTTTCAAGGATCATTTGTAACTATTCCTTCTTTTCTAATTTTTTTCAACTACTATATGTGTAACATCTTTCCATGTACAATTTTCCAAGACCCCTTCAAAACTTGTTTTTTAGGCTTATTATTTAAATAATACTAATATTTATGGTTCCGATGTGAAATCTATTTTGTACAATACTCATGTTATAAATAGTGCTCTAAATGAGTTTATTTTGGTTTGTCTATATTTCTATTACACATGCTATGAGTTTTTCCTTGTGCTATCACTCAGGGGATAACTAAATGACATGGCTTAATCTAGGCAAACTCAAGAGGAGAGCTCTATAAGGAAATAGTTTGAAGAGAGTAGTTTACTATTTTTATTTATAAAATGCTACAAACCTACATTTTGTTTTGATACTAGTGCTGGTACTCTTAAACTTGTATAATGTTTCTATGTAGAAAGATAACCACAGTATGTTTTCCTCCTTTTTGTGCATTCTAAACAATGAACTCAAATGTATAAGATTTTGAAAGACAATTGAACTAGAGTAAGTCCATTGATTTTCAATCTTGTAAGAGAATCCACCTATATTATGCTTGCCATGAAGAAGAAATAAGTGTGTGGTGTATTGTCCAACACACTCAACACTTTCATAAGATACTAGATCAACCACTACATGTCCACTTACAAGCTTCTACAAGTTCCCAGAATCAACAATCCTATAAGTTCCCATTGAAACACATCTTCTTGAACAAAGGCCTCAAAATCCACTTTCACTAATCGACATGGATATGATCATCTCCTCTAAATTTTTAGAGGTGGCTAAGAAATTTAAAACTAAACTAGATGCATTGTCAAGTTATACACATAATATATGTAAGGAACACTACCTTGGTATACATGTTTCTTCATCAAGCAACGATCTCACTTTTATGAGATGTGTTGCTAAGAAATGAATACATCATTTCTTTGCAACCGACAATATGGACCCACTTAAAAAACTAAATAATTTGAGGCTTCTCACACGAGTAGAAGAGATGCTCATTGCATGTGTTAATCCAATATTACAAGTTACTCATGCTCATATTGGACAATACAAATATAGTGGTCACACAATCAACTTCCAATAAGATATAAAGATGATTGCAGAATCATTGCCACATATAATTGAAGAGTTGGATGTATTAATAATTTGCAGACCTAATACACACATAAAGGATTATGATTGCTTTGTTAGTAGAAGTCATGTTCAGAATGCACTAGAATACACGATCAAATATGACCCTTACTACAAGGATGTTGAAATCAATGTTTTTGCATTATCACTACTTCTCGATTATACAATAGACATTTCAAGAATGCTTCATTCAACTCAAATTGACGATGAAGACCAAACATCACTAAAGGTTGAGTTTGAAAACATACAAAGTGAAACATAATATTCAACATCATTTATGGTAAGACTACCAAAAAAGCATCAGAAGTTACTAATCATTAAAGAATCTATGCACATAGAAAATGAATATGTTAGAGTAAAGTATTAATTATATTAATTAATCTTTACTCCCTTCTTAAGATGTCAACTCTTTTGCTTTAGTTGTTTATATTTAAACACACATGCACTAGTTGTTTTAAACTCATGCACTAGTTGTTTTAAATATAAACTTGCATGCATTAGTCTTGTAATAATTTAACTAATTATTACATGCACTAGGGTTTTCCTTTTAAGGCTTTCGATCTCCTTTATAAGGTTGATCCATTGTACATTTTATTCATTCATTAATTAAGGATATTTTCTTCTTCATTTTTTGAGTCAAACCCTTGCCCTCTTTTTGTCTCTACTTCCTTGTAACAGGTTTTTTGTATGCAGGTGATCTTCAGGTTTTATGGATTTGTATTGCTCAAATCCTACATAGTATCAGAGCCTAATCTACTACAGCTTATTCATGTTCGAAGGATTTAGATTAGGGCCTTTTTGGTTTTTTTTAATTGAAATTAGGGGGTCCCTAAATTTTGGTGCACTTTGAGCTCAAACAGACCTCTCCGTTGAGCTCACAGCACCCAAAAACCCCTATTTTGATATAAGGCACATCCAATTTGGACAACTTTTCATTTTGGGGCTTTTTTTGGGTACCATAAGCTTGACATGCTTCATGAGGTGGAAATTGTATAGATTTGGCATGCTTCTCAAGGCAAAATTTGTACTAGTTTGCATGCGAAATGAGGTGAAAATTTTGCTATCTAACACATAAATTGGGGCAACAAATAGCACGCAAATCGAGACAAAAATTTGAATGACCTGACATGGATCCCAAGGCGTGCATGCGATTTTGCAATTTTATTTTTATTTTTTTCATTTTGGCCGGCGACGGCCATTTGGTCGTCAAATTTAAACCAGTGCATGCAGTTTTAGCCCCTGGTCATATGGTGACCAAGGGCCCAGAATTTTAGCCCCAAGGGGCTTGTATGCTATGACGACCATTTGGTCATCAATTTTAAGCCCATGAAGTGCTGACGTCAGCACATCTAGACACCTTTTTGGGCCCTTTGTAGCACTCGGTGGTTTTTTGCTCATAACTTGAGCATACAGTGTTGAGTTGGGCAAACAAGATATCATCGAAAAGCTAGTTCCGAGCTCTATCCAGATCTAGAGGTTTGAATTTCTGATTTTAGTTTTTTGATGGTTTTTTTTACTGTCAAAGCCAGATGTTCAGTTTTGCATTTTGGAAGCTCTATATTGTGCATCTAGACTCTATTTTGGGAAAGCGAGATATCATTGGAAATCTTGTTCTGAGTGATTTCTAGTGCTGTGAGTCATTTTCCCAGATTCTGCTCCAGGTATATTTTATTCAATTTTTTGCATTTTTGCACTCTGGTGGATATCTTGGATGTTATAGGTCATGGGATCTCTTCCCTTTAGGGGATGGCTCTTCTTAGGTTGTTCTTTTGTTTTAGCAGCCTTCTCTCTTTTTGATCAGTGTATACTTCACTTTTGTAGCACTCTTTTATGCACATGCACTGAGATAAAGTGCCATTTTCTTGCATGCTTGGAATCTTGAACATGTTTGTGTTATTTGTACTCGCACTCCATTATAAACTTCCATGGGGGGGTTGATGTTTGCCTTTGTTTGCTATCTACCTTTGTCAAGTGAGTGTTCCTTACACGACATTAGCTTTAGGGTATCTTTATTTGTGCTTGTGCTTTTTATGCACCTTCGATGTTCCTAGTTCTTCATCATGCAGTTCATATTGGATGATCTTTTCAATGTACCTATCATTACTCCCTTGTCAGTAGTATGGGGGGGTTTCTACTATTGGTTCTACTGCTTCCTTGGTTCGATAGTGTGAGCTATGTATTCAGTATTTGTTCCTATGTACTAGGTGGATGCAGTGGTTGGGTACCTATGCATTCCGGTGAGATGGATCATTTACCATATAGAGACTCTTTCTTTCCTATTTTTAGAGGCACTCTTCCATCTTTGATTGATCAGCTTTTTAGGCTTTGGTGTTTTATACCATTTGTATCTTCGAGTTCAATTGTTTGCCTTTATTTGCCTCCTGATTCGAGTAGTGTCATTTGAGGGCATTCATACAGATTACAATCTTCTCTACCTGGTCATGCTCTATTTCAGTGGAGGATCTTTAGATCAGTAGTTACTTCTTGACAGAGTTTGCATCTTCTTACTTCAGTGATGTTCTACATGTTCATTTGTGTTCCTATTTTTTGGAACATCCCTAGTTTTGGAGGCTTCTTTAGTCCTTCAGACTAGTCTTTGTCTCTTTTTGGAGTATAGTTTTTTCCCATGTGGTTTTCTCTATTTCTCTGCTTTATAGAGACTCTCTTTTGTACATGGGTACCTCATCAGTCCACGTTGCTGGGACCCATTTTATGCTTTCAGCACTGTAGTTTCATTTGCTTTCTTCTTGCATTGTTTGTAGTTGCATTGTTGCTCATCTTAAGGGGGGGGTGTTAGAGTAAAGTATTAATTATATTAATTAATCTTTACTCCCTTCTTAAGATTTCAACTCTTTTGCTTTAGTTGTTTATATTTAAACACACATGCATTAGTTGTTTTAAACTCATGCACTAGTTGTTTTAAATATAAACTTGCATGCGTTAGTCTTGTAATAATTTAACTAATTATTACATGCACTAGGGTTTGCCTTTCAAGGCTTTCGATCTCCTTTATAAGGTTGATCCATTGTACATTTTATTCATTCATTAATTGAGGATATTTTCTTCTTCATTTTTTGAGTCAAACCCTTGCCCTCTTCTTGTCTCTACTTCCTTGTAACAGGTTTTTGTATGCAAGTGATCTTCGAGTTTTGTGGATTTGTATTGCTCAAATCCTATAGAATCTAACACCATTATTGACTAGACACACATAAGTTCAACCCACATTGATGAGTACACCACCGAAGACTTATTTGACAAGTAATTTCCCACTCTTTTCCTAAATAGAAATGCACTACCCATGAAACCTTGAGCCAGGGAATGACAACTTCATGAATATACCTTACATCTTATGCGATTTCATAATAACATATTTGGTAAGCATCCATGCTTTAGATACTTTCTTCTAAACCTTATGATGTGTCATCATAGCCAATCTCTTCTGACAATATTCATTAAACAAAAAGTCAAAGACAATACTAACCACTCTTGAAGACCTTAAATGGTCCCACTTAACCAACCTCTTAGACAATCAATTGGAAGAAGAACTGATGCATTTTTTGCTCTACCTTACAAGGGACACACTCATATTGAAATAAGTCTCACACTGATCTAACAAATATGATCACCCAAATAGGTTCTTCAACATTATTCTTTACATTAAGTGCAGTTGACACAAAGTGGCCTGATCTACATAGTGTTCTTTTACCAAATGACACATCTTCATTTATCTCCAACAAACAATGCATAAATAACATAATCAGAAACCCCCACACAACATCACCATATCTACAACATTGGTTCACAACTTTCTTGAAGAGGTTTTTGAGAAGATCATGAGCATAGTTAATAATTGGTACTGATATGAATGACAAATTTGAGGTTCCACACATATCTATGGATTCATTTGGATTAAAAATGTACTAGACATGAATGCATTAGACTGGGAAAACACTACCAAAGCAAATAGAGCAAAATCATTCTTTGAAAAATACATTACTACTTAGAACCCTCACTTTACATCTGAAATAGGAAACATGATACACATAGCTCCAAAGATGATATATGCCTACTAAACATATCTGAAATATTTGATCTCAATCCTTGTGTTGATTATTACAAGTAGGTCAATTGTGTACAAAGACAAACCAAATGTATTGAGAGGACTTTCCTGCATAAGAAAGGGAAGCATGTAGAATGTAGATATATATCTCCTTGGAAAGAATGTGAAGAATCAAAATTCCTATGTGATGAATCAAGACACAAGTCCTTCAAACCATCTAGAAATGATGATAGATTGAACATCAATAATCCATAGATGTTCTCCATATGGATAGCTAATATAGATTTCTAGCCCATCACCTCATAACTTCTTGTTCTCAGATACATTGCCAAGTATGCATCTACAATTGAAAAAAATTAGAGTTGTACTAATATGTTGGCAAGAATTTTCTTAGATGCAAACCTACAAGATAATGCCATAAAAGCATACCCAAAGTTCATGGCTAAGATTGTTGTAGAAAGAGATATAAGCACACAAGAAACATGTCATATGCTACAATAATCACATCTCATGATTTGCAATCACTAATTTATATCACTAAATGTGGGTTAAAAAAGTGTTCCACTGCCTCAAACAAATAGTCGATGGTAGTGAGAACAATCTAGCTACATACAATCCTACTTGCATCGTCCAACTCACTTAGAACTGCTTACACTAATTGAATCAACAAAATCTTACATGTAGGCTATCGGTCACAAAAAATGAAAATGACACTATAGAAAAGAAAATCAATAGTCCAAGTGTTTCCAAGGTTTTATGCCATTCTAAAAGAAGACTAGAAATTTTGAGGCATTCTATTGGAGCAAGCTACTTCTATACAAACATAGGCCTAATAAAAAAAGAAATCATTAGTAATTGGAAGCACATGAATACATAGAAATATAAGATCAAAATAAAGATGCCTTTGAAGAGAAAAATGAGTTTGATGGAGAGATGGATAAACAAGACACTATACAAATGAATGAGTGAGAGTTATTGTCTCGAATAAGACTTGCTAATGGTATCAAATTAAATGAGCTTGACATGTTGGGAAAGCATGATTTTGACAACAATAACAGATGGGATGGACACAATGTTTCTTCGTAGTTGCATGAAATCACAATTCAATTTGAACATAGAAAGATGTCTCAACAAGATATTCACCCCCCCAATAAATTCATACAACCAAAACTATAGGTTATCACTCCAACAACAACCGACACTTTATCTCATTACATACCACTCCATAGATAATTGCTCAACACAACCTTTGTACATGGGCATACAAGGAACATCAGGAATTGGGAAATCCTATCTAATTAGTTGCATAAGAAATGCACTTTAAAATTGCAGATTGAAAAGAGTAAATTCATTCCTTGTTCTCACTCCAATAGGAATCACAACATTTAATATACAAGCACCAATCATACATGTGATCAAGATTCCAATTAGAGAAATGAAACCATTACAAGGATGAACATTGACAATATTCCAAGAAGACATGAAAAAAATATACAATACATTCTCATCAATAAAATGAGCTTCATAGGCCCAAAACTACTATTGAAATTTGATAGTAGATTACATGAAGCAATATCCCACCAACAACACATTTCCTTTGGTGGTGTGTCTATGATTCTAATAGGAGACCTTGTCCAACTTCCCCCTATTATGGATAAACCTATCTATGCGTCACACTCATTGCAATAAATCTATGACATAAATTTAATATAGTTGTAACATTGTAGACAATTTTCAGACAAGATGGTGACATTACAAAATATGCACAACATAAAACCAATAGAGCATGATTGGAAGTTATTAATGACTCACACAAACAAACAACTAACATCAAATGAACATGAAGAGTTTGACCAATCGATACATTTGTTTGCTACAAATGAACTCGTAGCTTTCCATAATAAAAAAAGGCTAAAACAACTAAATGCACCTATTGCACTTTGCTTTGCACTCAACACACAATGTAAATTTGCAGAAGCTGATAATGATGACCAACTCTCCCAAGAAGTCTTATTATATAAGTTTCAACTTGTCATGCTTACACCAAACCTATGGATAGAAGCCAATCTTGTCAATGGATCTCTTAGAGAGATAAAAGATATTGTATATCCCTTTGGCTCTAAGCCCGTAGAATTTCCAACATATGTTACACTTGTATTTGATAACTACAATGATCTACCTTGGGATGATCAAAACCCAAAAACTATTCCAATACAACTGATAACCCGAGGTAGATGTACACAAATACTGCTAACCACCACATTGGCTATCACTATACACAAATCACAAAGCCTAACACTAGATATAACCACAATTGATATAGGTAAAATTGAAAGACAAGGCCTCACCTTTATAATAAACTCGATAATCAAATTCGTGCAAGACCTTTGTATAGAGTCGACCTTCTCTTTGGATCACTATTGTAAAATGAAAGAAAAAACCTATACAACATTATTGGAAAGAAAGAAGAAGCTCATCTGCAATTGATCTCACAGTAAGTTCTGGTATGTGAAGTTACTTGCACACCCTCTTTTTTAGTACTAGAGTTTAGATTTTTCCCTTCCTTCATTTCAAACATTGTTTTGTTGCTTACCAATTATAGTTTTATTTTATTCTACAGGTTCACATTAGCTGATTAAGAACAGGAAGCATAGAATATTTATATTTACAAATACAACATTTTCTAATGTGTTCCAATGCATTTCAATGCTATGTTTTTTTGTAAGAACCTATAAAAAAATACAGTACAACAATATTATAACTTTAATTCATCTAAAATAGATGTTCCTATGTACAAGACTTCCTTCTATAATGAAACATGTTTATAGAATAACACTTACACTTTCTTTCAATACAAGTACTAATATACTAATAATTATAATACATTAAATCACACAAGTGATCCGCCATAGAAAATACTATGTTTTTTTACATGCGGGTATCCCCGTGACCTAGCCCATAGAAAATACTATGTTATTACGTGACACTTAACCTTTGATTTGAATTTTTATTATTTTTACTTATTTGTTTTGGTGAATATACATTTTATATGCATCCATCTAAAAGGTTCATTTTTGGGTTCCACTTGTTAAATCTTCAGAACGGCGAAGGCACATACTTGAGCGAACTTTAGTGTACTGTTAAGCCATGGCGGGGCAAGGAGAGCGTTGTTCAACATCATGTTTCCCTGCTGGCGATCAGACGTTTTGGACAGATATTTCATCATTGATGGAAGCCGTTTGCAGAGGTGAGATTAATTTTGAAAACCTTACGGGTTCCCCAAGGTTTTATGTTCCGTATTTCTTCATATTTCCCCCGACGCTTACGTTTTCGGCTGTTTATAATGTTATTTGAGATGGGTTTTCTATGAGGAATATCCAAACGATATCAATGACGTATATCTCATGTTACTGGTAGGGTTTTAAGGGATTTTGTTTCAAAATTTTCTCAAGGTTGTAATCTTATCAATATCGTTTTTCTTTTTCTTTTTGAATTTGCATTGGATCTTGGTTGAGGAAAATTGAAATGATAGGAAAGACACATGTTTTTTTCTCCTAGAGATTTTTAGGGTTTCTAGGGATTTTTGTTCCTAGATAATTTAAGTTTCTCTTTTATACTATATCTTCAACTTTTGATGCTTTTTTTATGCGAATAATTTTACATTTCATATCTATGTTTTTACTATTCCATTGTCAACCATGAGAATAATTTAGGAGTACCGAGCCCTTGCAAATAGAAAATGCATGCTTAACAGATTTTAAATGACTTGAGTTTTGTAGTTTTTACTGATTCTTCAGCATAATAGCTTATAAATTATCAATTTATCGAATAGAATGTCTCATAAAGCATTAACAGACAGAATGTGTGGCCAAATAGAAAATGCATGCTTAACAGATTTTAAATGACTTGAGTTTTGTAGTTTTTACTGATTCTTCAGCATAATAGCTTATAAATTATCAATTTATCGAATAGAATGTCTCATAAAGCATTAACAGGCAGAATGTGTGGCCAAAATGAGCATAACTTAATGTGATATGGTTTTAAAACTATCATTATTGCAGAATCTGCTTTTCAAATTTAGACAAGTTGAAAATTAATCACATTAATTCCAGTGTTCTTGCTTTCTGATAGTACAACATGATTAATGATTTCGAACTAGTGAGGCTCAGGGTTCAACGGTTAATTTACACAAATCTAGAACCCCACAGCAGAGTGTGTTTACAAATCACCAGAGACATGATTCAGCTAACTTAGGTTTGTGTCTAGCGATAAGAATAATTGACATACATCTAGGATCAGTAAAATCCAAAATCTCTCATCAATGTGCCTGGAAGGAGGATATTTTTTGTATCCAATTGCCCACTGGATGTAACCTAATTCTGATTAGAAAAAGGATCAAACATGTTTCTGCAGTGCACTGTTTTCATCAACTTGTGACAAACATTTCAGAAGGGTAAAGTCAATTAAACCTTAAGGAGTTTAATCACTAAGACTGAAAAGGGCTCAATATGACAAATTATGTCATTTACATTGTACAGTGTTTGATGCATTCTCTTTCACTAAATATCTTATATCTTCCAATTTAATTGATTTGAATCAATTCTGATGCGGGTAAGTTCAGACATTGAAACGTCTGCAATAACTGTTATCTCTAAAATCCAATCACTTTTTTAATATTAAAGATAGTGGACAAAAACAGTGTTAGATTATGAGGAGGTTCTGCCCCAATCTAGATCAGAATTGATCATCAAGTTTCAGAAATAAAATCAAATGATATGAGTTTGAACATCTAATATTACAAAAAGGAACTATCAATGGACCATTTTAGTCCCATGAGCCTATTACATTATTGCTACATTCAGCTTCATCACGCTCATAGGTGCCTAATGGGGACACTATTTCTGGATCAACTATCATGTCCCACTTGGTCTCATGCATCTTCTTTACTTCTTTGTTCTTTGCTTCAATATCACTCTTGGTGATCCGCTATTCCTCCAGGTACTTATTAAGAAGATCCACGTCCTCTTTGTTCAATTTATTCTTTCCATGGGGAAAGAAATAGGCAGAACTGATGTCAGTCTTGTACACCAGCATCACGCCTTCTTTTAGCAGCATCATGAATCTTTCTTTGGGGATCTCCATAGTAGCTGATATCTGCAACATAATAGTAAAATAGGCTAATCTGATGTTAAATTCAGTAAGGTGCCTTCTTTTGGACTGAAAAATTTCTTCATACATCATTTTTCATAAAAAACATTAAACCTCATTCTTAAAAACAAGTCAAAAACTCTTTAAAACGGCATCAAACTTATCCACATAACCAGCAAGGATCTATGCCCAAGTAAAACATTAGTTAACATTCAAACAAACAGGCAGCCCAAACATTAATGACCAAAGAGCAATGGTAAATTTGCAGTCAAAGAACAGATGCTCAAAAGTTTCAGGAACATTACAACATTCACAATGTCTAGTAGGCAGCCCATAAGAATGCAGGACATCATCAATAGCAAGTTTTTTGAGCAAGAGCAGCCAACAAAACAGGTCTTTTTAGGTTCAACAGGTTTGTGCCACATGTGGTTCAGGATTTTAAGCCATTTGGAATCCAGCCAATTTATATTGACTTTATTGAGCCAAGCATAAACGTCTTCCAAGCCAACAAGCATACTGTAGATCTTGTTGACTCTAACATCAACGAGTTTGGTGCCATCTTGCTATCTAATATTCTCAAGCAGTTCCAAGTCAATTTTGATCTTCCCTGGGAACCAATCCCCCAAGGCCCTGCTAATCATATTGTAAGTGTTTTTGTGAGTTGGAGGTAACCCAAACTTGGTACTCAGCTGCTCCCATGTTCTGAGTTTTACATGCACCAGGATGTCTTGCAGAACACTAATCCCAACAGAATCCCATATTTGTGCAGAGTGTTAGGATTAACAAGGCAGAAATAACAATTATGTGCAAATATAACTAATATCAGAAAATAATAAACCACACAGAATAGAACACAAGACACACAGATTTAACGTGGTTCACCCAATCCCTGGGCTACGTCCACCAACAGCGAGTCCAATATTATTATTATCCAGTGATTACAACTTGATTACAATCCGTAATCCCTTACAGCCCAATTCTGCCGCAAGTACTAAAATCATACATCATGAAAATCCCTAACCCTAAGCCATATTATACAATATTTTTTCCGCTTTAGGGTTAGAATGAGTTATAAGTAGTCGGCCCAAATAACTGAAAAAGTGTATAGTACTTTCCTGGATAGTACTTTCCTGATTAGTCACCACAAGCTAACAATCTCCCACTTGGTGACTGATCAGTATCCACACTATACTAAAAAACCTCCCACTTGGAGACTGATCCTGTAGCAATACCGCTACCCACATGAGGCTCCCACTGGATTGAACCACCTTGGACTCAGCTGTTCCTTTATTTTGTTCAGTCTAGAAGACCAACTGAAGCTGAACATGAGTTCAACTTCTCCCTTGTTACTACCTTTGTAAACATATCTGCTGGATTATCATCAGTATGAATCTTTTCCAGCCTTAACTGTCCATCATCCAAAACTGATCGAATGAAATGGTACCGCAACTGTATGTATTTTGTCTTTGAGTGCAAAGCAGAATTCTTTGCAAGATGAATGGCACTTTGGCTATTTGTATGTAGAAAATTATCCTTTTGTGGATGTCCCAATTCTTCCATGAAGAATTGAAGCCATATCATCTCCTTGGCTGCCTCTGTAGCAGCAACATACTCTGCCTCTGTAGTGGATAAAGCAACCACCTTTTGTAGTCGAGAAATCCAACTCACTGCTGTCCCACCAACAGTAAATATATAACCTGTAGTACTCCGCCTGCTATCTATATCTCCTGCCAAATCTGAGTCAACATAGCCTTGTACAGTAGTAGTAGAACCCCCAAAGTGTAAACACTTACTGGATGTGCCTCTCAAATATCTGAGAATCCATTTGACTGCATTCCAATGCTCAATACCAGGGTTACTCATATAACGGCTAACGACTCCCACTGCGTGTGCAATATCTGGCCTAGTACATACCATAGCATACATTAAGCTCCCTACAGCTGAAGCATAAGGTACCTTAGACATTGTAGTCTCTTCTTCTGGTGTCTTGGGACACATATCCTTAGTCAATTTCAAATGACCAGGCAAAGGTGTGCTGACAGCTTTGGCATTTTCCATAGAGAAACGTTGCAACACCTTCTCAATATAATCAGCCTGAGATAGAGACAATTTCCTATTTTTCCTATCTCTACAAATTTTCATACCAAGGATTTGTTTTGCTGCCCCCAAATCCTTCATAGCAAAAGATTTTGCTAACTGTTGTTTCAACCCCTTAATGTGATCCATGTTAGACCCAGCTACAAGCATATCATCAACATATAAACATAAAATAATGTAGCTGTCATCATCCAACCTCTTAAAATAAACACAATGGTCAGAATGACACCGACTATATCCATGCCCATTCATAAAAGTGTCAAATTTAATATACCATTGCCGAGGTGCTTGCTTCAAGCCATATAAACTTTTCTGCAATCTGCACACCAAATTCTCCTTACCCTTGACCTCAAATCCTTGTGGCTGAACCATATATATTTCTTCATCCAAATCACCATGAAGAAAGGCTGTTTTAACATCAAGCTGCTCTAAATGCAAATCTTCAGTAGCCACGATACTTAAAACAGTACGAATAGAAGTCATTTTAACAACTGGAGAAAATATCTCATCAAAATCAATACCATGTTTCTGTGCAAATCCTTTTACGACTAATCTGGCTTTAAATCTTTTCGTACCTCCATCCTCTTCTTTGATCCTGTAAACCCATTTATTCTGTAAAGCCCTTTTACCTGCAGGTAACTTACATAAATCCCATGTCTGATTTTTCAGCAAAGAGTCCATTTCATCTGTCATTGCAGACTCCCACTGAAGCTTTGTATCCACCTGCACAGCTTCATTATAACATTCAGGTTCACCAGCATTTGTTAACAGAATAGAATACAAAGATGGAGAAAATCTTTCTGGAGGTCTACTTAGCCTTGTTGACCGTCTAACACTCACTGGGGTGTGTGGTATTTGTTGTTGCTGTTGTTGCGGAGCATAAGGAACTACTGGAACATGAACTTGTGGAGTATCATCCAGTACTACATAGTCATTTTCTTTCTTCTCATGCTGCAGCAACAGATCTTTGTACAATACTTTCTCATTGAATATGACATCCCTGCTTCTTACAATTTTATGATTTTCAAAATCCCAAAGCCTATAACCAAATTCATCAATGCCATACCCAACAAAGACACATTTCTTTGACTTAGCTTCCAGCTTGGTTCTATTTTGAGAATCTATAAGTGCAAAAGCTTCACAACCAAAGGTTTTGAGAAAAGAATAACTCACCTTCTTACCACTCCATGCTTCCTCTGGAATACCACAGTCCAAAGGAGTAGAGGGGCCTCTATTGATTAAATAAACAGCAGTGTTCACTGCCTCTGCCCACATATTTTTGGGCAGCCTAGCATGCAACCTCATACTCCTTGCACGCTCCATTATTGTCCTGTTCATGCGTTCAGCCACTCCATTTTCTTGTGGAGTT
Source organism: Chamaecyparis obtusa (assembly GCA_027943335.1). NCBI lineage: Eukaryota > Viridiplantae > Streptophyta > Pinopsida > Cupressales > Cupressaceae > Chamaecyparis > Chamaecyparis obtusa. Next base: position 1,653,221 of record BSBK01001879.1, on the reverse strand, counting down.
CTTGGTACAGTTTTCTGCCTACGAATACCATTAGAGGAACAATATTCTTCAAATTCTGTGCTACAATACTCACCACCATTATCAGATCTGAGACATTTTAACTTTTTACCAGTCTCATTCTCAACCAAGCATTTCCATTTCTTAAAAGTTTGAAATACATCAGATTTCTGTCTAAGGAAATAAATCCATACTTTTCTTGTTGCATCATCTATAAATGTAACATAATACAGAGAGCCACCAAGGGAAGATACCTGAGCTGGTCCCCATACATCTGTATGCACAAGCTCTAATCTCTCATTTTTCTTTTCCTTCCCACTCTTCACAAAACTAACTCTCTTTTGTTTTCCATAAACACAACTTTCACAGAAATCCATATTGACACATTTCAGACCAGGTAAAACTTTATTTGAATGAAGTAATTTCATACCTTTTTCACTCATGTGCCCGAGTCTGTTGTGCCACAGTGCTGTGTTAGAATCTACAGCAATAGTTTGATGTTCTTCCTGCTCAACTGCAGCCACTGTTCCTGAACATTCATTATCTTCTGAAACAATTAAAGTAGAAGGAACAGTATGACTTGTACAAAGATATAAGGTGCCTACTTTCACACCTTTTGCTACTACTAAGGAACCTTTTGAAACCTTCCAATTTTTATCATTAAAAGTAACTGTGCAACCCTCATCACCCAGTTGCCCTGCTGAAATTAAATTCCTACTCAGCCTTGGAACATGTCTTACCTCTTGTAGTAGCCAATGATTCCCATTCTGCAACTTAATCTTAATTTTTCCCTTTCCAACAATCTGACAGGGTTCATTATCTCCCAAATAAACTAGCCCAAAATCCCCTTGGACATAATCAACAAAATAACTTCTATGGGGTGTAGCATGAAATGAAGCCCCAGAATCTAAAACCCATGAATCATCAATACTTTCTAAGGACAAGAGCAAAGCATCCTCCTCGGATTTGTTACTTACCACATTTGCCTCCTTGTTTCCATCATTTTTGTCTCCTTGATCTTTCTTCCGAGACCAACAATCTTTCTTCTTATGACCTGGTTTTCCACAGTACCAGCAATCATTTGGCCCTTTAGATTCGGACCTCTTTCCCTTTGATTTTCCTCTTGATTTCCCACGATTTCCAGAGTTGTTTCCTCTATCTCTTGTTCTGCCTCTGCTTTCTGTGTTCAATATACTACCCGATGTGGATGCCCCTGAGCTTTTCCTACGAATTTCCTCACTCAATATAACACCAATAACATCATCATACTTTAGGGTATTAGAACCAGAAACAGAATTACTAACAGCCATTACCAAGCCATTCCAGCTTTCTGGCAAAGAACACAAAATCAAGAGAGCCCTAACCTCTTCATCAAAAGTAATTTTAACTGAGGTTAATTGACTTGTAACTGTATTAAACTCATTCAAATGATCAGTAACTGATCCACCTTCTACCATTTTCATATTAAATAAACGCTTCATAAGAAATACCTTGTTTGAAGCTGAAGGCTTTTCATACAACTTCGCTAGGGTGTCCATCAGATCTTTAGCTGTCTTTGCTTCAGTAATATTGAATGCCACCGATTGTGCCAGGCATAGACGAATACTCCCCAGTGCCTTCCTATCCAAAATATCCCAATCCTCCTGAGATATTGATTGCTCTTTCTTGGCTACTCTCTCTAATGGCCGCCATAGATCCTTCTGATAGAGATAATCCTTCATTTGCATCTTCCATAACTGGAAGTTCTGCCCATTAAACTTATCAACCTTCAGCCTACCCTCGTCTGCCATTTCTCCCACTTAACCAAGAGACTCTCCCACTAACTCGTGAGACCTGCTTCAGAGAATAGATGAAAGAACAAACGAAATAACCTGGCTCTGATACCACTTGTTAGGATTAACAAGGCAGAAATAACAATTATGTGCAAATATAACTAATATCAGAAAATAATAAACCACACAGAATAGAACATAAGACACACAGATTTAACGTGGTTCACCCAATCCCTGGGCTACGTCCACCAACAGCGAGTCCAATATTATTATTATCCAGTGATTACAACCTGATTACAATCCGTAATCCCTTACAGCCCAATTCTGCCGCAAGTACTAAAATCATACATCATGAAAATCCCTAACCCTAAGCCATATTATACAATATTTTTCCCGCTTTAGGGTTAGAATGAGTTATAAGTAGTCGGCCCAAATAATTGAAAAAGTGTACAGTACTTTCCTGGATAGTACTTTCCTGATTAGTCACCACAAGCTAACACAGAGTAGCCCTGGGTTAATGCCAATGGCTTTCCATTGGAAACAAGGCCCCACCAAATAGATCTATTACCAATGGTATGAGGAGGAGACTTATTCACTGCTGCCTCATTAATGACAAGATGCCTTGCCTGTGCCCATGCTTTCCACAATGAGGCAAAGACCACAAAGCTATAGGTCTTAACCTCAAAGTGGTCAGATAGAATATCTTGCAGATTGATAGGATACCATAATTTGCCCTTTTTGGGTTTTAGACAATCTCAAGTTATTTCTGACCAGTACTTCCACGGTTCATCCCCATGAATGGCATTAAATATCCATTTTGAAGCTAAGGCCATACATTGAGTTTTCAGATCCTCTAAGCACAGTCCTCTCTGATTTTTAGGAAGGCAGCACCATGCCCAAGAGACACTGTGTTTCTTTCTATTAGCCTTATCATCTGACCAGGGAAACTCTGTTAGAGTGACGGTGGCTGGCTGAAAGGGTTCAGCCGACGGCCAGCAAAGTTTGGCGCTGGAAAAGTGAAGGCGGCTGGGCGTGCTGGCGATACAGGGCCTGCTGCCTGTGCAACTGCGTAGGGGCTGTACCGGCCTGCGCAGGGACGGTACAGGTCCCAAAAATAATTGAAGCCTCAAAAAAGTGAAAAAAGCGCCCAGCACATTAATCAATTTTTTTTTAACAAACTTTGGCTTTGGCATGCCGTAAAACTGCCAAATAAAAAGATAAAATTTTTTTGTGCCTTGATCCGCATGCCAGGGCCGTATGACTCAGCAAAAAAAAATTGCCCCAGAAGTCAACTTTGTCCAAAATGGACAAATTTTATATGGAAATAGGGGTTTTTGGGCGCTCTGAGCTCAACGGTGAGGTCCGTTTGAGCCCAAAATGTCCAGAAAAAAAGCTAACCCCCAGATCCAAAAAAAATCCTCTGAAAACTGAAACCCTCAAAGCTCCAAAAATTCTTCAACAATCAGGGACAAGCAGCAACTGATCTAAGCTCTGATACCATGAAAGAGTTGAGAAATCCAACTCTTCACAACCCAAGAACACCTGTATGCAAAAAACCTGTCACAAGAGAAGAATGGAGGCAAACAACAATGACTCTCAAAGAGAAAATTGCATTAGAGAGAATAATATGAAATAGAATTACAATTCTTATAAAAGGAGAATGTGCAACCCTAAAAAGGCGAGAAACCCTAAAGGGAAAATGTATTTAAGAATTAGAATAATTATTAAATACCTACAATGTATAACCAAGTGAATCTTAAGAAAGGAATAAAAGGTAACTTAATTAAATTAATTAAGTGAAAATAAACCTTTTACTCTAACATATATCCCTTCACAAATGGGTCGCTGCTGCTTATTCTTTATTTATTCACTGCTAATAATACCTTTTAACTAATCTCAGTCGGCCCTTTGCTTTTTAAGTATAATCTTTTAAATCTTGGTTGGTCTTTTGAATTTCCATTAATTATATCACCTAGGGTTATTTGTAAGGTTGACCTTTTTGAATTTCTATTAATTATGTCACCTGGGGTTATTTGTAATGTCTCCCTGCTTTGAGTTTCTATTAGTTTATTGTATGACATATCATCTACTAAAGCTGTGACATGTCTTACACATCTGGGGCATGGCATGAATATACACAAAAAAATAACCAATACAGAAAAGTTTGCAATTCTTCAAGGTTCAGAACTTCACAAATAGATTATTATATTAAACTCACAGGTACAAACAACTGACTACAATAATATCCTCAGAGTTGATCATTCTAATGCAACAAGTTATTCTCAGTTCAGTCGATCCTTAAGACATGCTTTATTACAATATATAGGCAACTGTTCACAGACAAAAATGCTAAGGCAATCACTGTACCAGTTTAATTTGGATTTCAATCGTTGAAAACTTACAGGCTTTTAAACTTAATTTGATTTGGTACAGCTGTCGACTCCCCTTCAGGGATATGCAAGTAGTAATCATGTGCCTTGGGAATGTTATACTAGCACAACTAAATGGACAGTCTGTACTTTCAGTTCAATCCGACTTTTGTCCTGATCCGACATGTGCAGGTTCTTGGTACTTAGGTCGCACAAGCTCCACAAACTCCTTTCTTGATGCTAAGACTAAGCTTTGCGCTGTCAAAGACAAAAGCAAAGAGGATTGCCTTATCTCTCTGCCTGATGTTTTGTCCCTTGCAACGACACCTGAATATTTACAAGTTCAGTCTAATGTCGGCCTGGGATTAAATGTCCCCAAAGTTGGCTTGAGAGGAAAACGATACAGATTATTCAGTAATTATATTTATTTATTTAATATTCAGCTCCTGATTGGGGACATCACAATACCCAGCTGTAGCAAACCTTACTTAAAGAAATTCAGCATTATCAAAAAGGCATTGAAGTTGACATTAATAAGGCTCTCTAATACTGTAGATAATCTAGTGGATTTGATCCCTATGGTCCTCAGCATGAATTTTATATTCATTTTCTTTAAGTTTAGCAACATCCAGCATGTATCCCTTGACATATAATGCTTGTCTATCCTTAAGTTTATTCTGTGCTTCCCTTGCAGCAAGTTTTGTTTGTATCTTTCAATCATCTTCCGGAATGCTATCTCTGTAATGTTGGTGTCCCCTGATGAGGTCAAGGAAGACCTCTAATGCCACTTCTTATGAACCATATCTGAAATGGCTAGTGTTCTAAAAAGCCACTAACTCAAATCTGAAAATTTGGAACAGGAAATTCTGAAGTTATTATAATATATATGGATCTAAAATTTCTAGAGCCAAAAATCTGAGTAGCTGAACTAAAACCTGAAATATACCAGCTTATGGAACAGGAAATTTTGAAATAATATTCTTCAGAAGATGGGAAAAAGTTAAAAACATATATATGTAATCTCAGATTTAAAGGCTCAAATCATAATCAACTCAGAATTAACAATCAGATTCAAAACACCAGGTTCAGACAATATCCATTTTAGTACAATTTGATCAGTCCTGTTCCCATGTACACGATTGCCATGTTCAGACCAAATAATGCATATAAAATCCTACTATTTGTCCAAGATGTCTACAGGATGACAGAAATTCCTACTTGTCTGAGTTTTGTTCCAGTTGCTCAAGAACTTCCATTGGATATCTCAGAACAGAGACAATCAACCTTGGACTTATCCTCTTAATGACCATGATCCATTAATGTGACTGTATGCGCCTGAGCTGATTTGAATTTCTGCCCTAGTCTGGTATGAGTCTCCAGGTCTGATTGTTATGCGGCTCCCTACTTGAGGGTCAAAGCTAATCTTTGCTCTACTGGAGACAAAAGCAAAGAAAATTGTATTCTGCTCCAACTGTAATTCATTTCCTGAGTCTGTGCCTGATCTTGTCAACTTCCTTGGACAGCTCTTGTTCTCAGTACTCAGGTTGTGTCTGAGTATTGATTGCACGTGTTTATAACTTTATTGCAAATACAGTGGATTATTTCCATGCCCAATAACTACCAACTACCTTGCTGGCTGGCATCACTTCCAACTGGCATCAATCTCCTTGCATGGCTCTGGGATGAATGTCTCAGAGGGTCATGTAATGTTAGTTTTCGTCCCACTACAAAGTGCCTCTCAGCTCTCTCTCTGAGCAGGCAATTGCATTTGTGTAATGCAATGAATAAATTCAAATCTAACAATGCCTTCTAAGACGTATGCCATTGTATATATATACTAATTGCTCCTCAAATTGGCTAGACAGGAAACCGACCCAAAGAAACTCCCGTTGAAGTTGGCCCAGTGTTGGTCATTTTTCATGTTAATGTGGTTTCCTGTGAAAATGACCTAGTTCGGAAATAGGTCTTATTATTTTTCAAAGGGTTTTATAAAATTTGCCTTGTCTAAGTCTGAAAACCCTACCTTCGATCTATTTATGCATTACTTTTCCATGTCACTTAAGTCCCCTTATTCGGCACATGGCTTTTATGTTCCTGTCTTTCTCCAAGTCTCCAAGTTTTCGGCGGTTAGTTCTTTTCTTTCAGCGACTTGGCGAAGATGGTTATCTCTAGATCTTGTAATACAGCGGATAAGTCATAAAACATTTGGAGATTAAGTGAAAGGATGAAAGATTAGACCAGTTGTGGTTTCCTCTGAATCTCGCAATGTTAGCAGTTAGTTTCTTAACATTCAGTGACTTGGCGATTAGGCTTTCTCCAAGTATTGAGATTTGACGGTTAAGTCTTCTGGCATTTGGCGACCTGGCGAAAAGAGTTAAAGACTAGACGATGAGGGTTATCTCCAAGTCTCCAAGTGATCAGCGGTTAAGTCAAAGTATTCAGCGACTTGGCAGGTGTTGTTATCGTTGAATCTCCTGATGTTGGTGGTCAAGTGTCTAACATTCAGAGATCAGGCGACAGGGCTAAGAAATGATGATTTGCAGTTATCTTTGGATCTCGCAATGCTGGCGGTTAGTGGTCTAACATTCAGCTATTGGGAGAAAGGTTAAGAAGTAAGACAAGTAAAGGTTATCTCCAAGTCTCGTAATCTCACAGTCATGAAACATTCTGAGATTAAGAGACGACTGTGGATGAAGACAATGATCGACTGCTGGCGTTGGATCTCAGCCTCAGGATAAAATCACAGCTAAGTAAAGCATCCAGAGATTGAGAGATACATGTTATCTTCGAATCTCATAATAAAACCATGGTTAGAGCTAATGTCCAAAGATTACGAGATTGTTTTAGTTGCTGAGTCTCTAAATGAATCATGAGTTAAGTAAAAGACTCAGAGACTATGAGAAATGTTGCGGTCGCTCAATCTCGAGATGGAACCCTAGTCAAGTCAAGAGTTTGGAGATCGAGTGGTATGTCTTGGTAGCTAAATCTCATGATCAAACTCTAGTTAGGCCAAGTGTTTTGAGATTACGAGAAAGCTATTGTCGTGTGATCTCTAGAAGGAAGTATGGTTAAAGTCTCATGGCGAATAAGAAATAGAAAGAGCCTGACGTGTTAAAGTACACAACTGAGTTGGAAAAAGTGAACAAGTAATGGCCAATAAGTGTACTACTGGGGTTTTTAACAGTTTTTGAGGGTTTAAAACAAAAAGATACAATGATGGTCTTTTCGCCTGTTCTTCAAGAATTAAATGTACATGTCAACCTCACACGCCACGGCTAGCTAAAATTTGAAATTGAGGACATGCAGAGTGAATGTTGAGGTGATTGGGGAAAGATTTTTTGTGATCTTGACAAGCTAATTGCATTCATTGCTAAATGCTATAAAGACACGATACTGCTATCTTGTTGCTTACTAGAGTTATAGCATTTTCAGAGAGCCTTGATAAGAGATAGAGCATTTCGCAGAGAACAATTGAAAAGAGCATATTTCAGAGAAAAAGATGAACACAAGCAACAAAGATGAGTCAACCAGAGTCGAACAGGGTTTCATCCAGTAAAGAGACTAAGGATTTAGGGGAAGAGCAGAAGGCAAAGCCCAATTTCTCAGAGGAATTCATCACATTGCTTCCTGGGTCGACACAAAACAAAAAGGTTAGTGATGAGGCTTTCTCTAACTTTGCCTTAACTTGTAGAGATCTAGTAACTCCTTCCTGTTCAGGATACCATTTATTTAATTACTTTTACAGTAACAGAGTCAAGCAAATCCCTGTTTGTAATGCATGGAAGCTAGGCTTGGGAAAATTGATAGTCCCAGATGTGTTTTTGGACATTGATTTGCTAGGTGAGCTGGCTAAAAAATATGACCAATGTCCAAAACCATAAGGAAGAGTGATCAGTCCACTCTGGTGTCCCTAGATAGAGGTTCCTTCATGAAGACCTTTGGCACTTACTCATCTTCCTCCACAAAGATTGATTGGAGTAAAGAGAAGGAAACGTATAGGAAACAGATAAATTTGGTGAAAACCCTCATCCCAAATTTCATGCCTAAAATAGGGAAGTATGTAGCCCCTCTACCCAACCATATGAATGCACCTTATGAGTTTAAGGATTTGCATTTCAATATGAGATATTTGGCATACGGGTTATGCAGAGTGTTAGGGATTGATGGAGATGTTGAGAGAATGCCTGTTGACCTTCTCATGATTATTCTTGATATTCAGAACTCCCACGTCAATACAAACTATGACTACATTCAGTATCTGATTAACAGAATGCATGAAGGCCTAGTAAGCATAAAAAAGAAAACCTACAACCGCATTTCATGCATTATTACTTATTGATGCATATGATCTTGTTCTACAATGTTCATAGTTTTGATGTACAAATGCTGAGACCCAGAATGATGATAAATGGCCAGCCAAATCATGTGTAGTTGTGGATCAGGGTTTGGTATTACACTTCCAATGAGCACGAGTTCTGTGGCTTCGAGAATTGGATTGTCAATCCAATTCTTAATCTGGTTGGGATCAATATTGCTAGGTTGTCCACCAAGGTGTTAAGGCTTTTAAGGCCTTGTGAACATGTAAACAATTGGCCCCATGACCACAATTGGGGTGATTTCTATTTGGGCCAAACTTTCACTTTGATTAGGTTCTATGGATGCCCTTAGCCCCCACATGCATTACCAAAGTTTGTTCCCCCAAGGGTGGCCATCATGGAATTTATTTGGCAGCTGGTGTGGACAGATAAGGAGCATCTGGCTCCCCACAGGAAAGGGACTTTCACACCTAGGCAATTCAAAGTCAATGACTTTGTTATTGGAAAGATGGCTCTAAATGAGATAAACAAATGGTTGAACCAATTCAAAATGAGTACAGTAGAATACAGGTATGTGGACCCTGAAGACTTTATCAAAAATGCAAAGAAATTACTGATTCCCAGTATTAGCACCGTTCATGAGCATGGGGGATTGGATGATGAAGATATCACCAGAAATATATTGGATGAACAGGAAATTGAGAGGAGGCTTGGGAAGTTCTATGACTTAGAAGCACAAATGAAGAAGGCAGGGATTGCCTTTGGAGGATACTTTCCTCACCTCCCTTACACGGCTAGAATCAATAAAATGATCAGCATGTATGATACTTTACAATCAGCTTGAGGCCCAATTAGAAGAAAAACAGGGTTTGCCAAAGGAATACTCATCCTCTGAGTATGAAGAAGATAGTGACGAGTCCTACAGACAGGGTAGCCCTCCCCAAATGACCGAGCCACCTGGTTTTGAGCAAGAACCAGATGTCCTTGATGCAAAGGTGACTACTGAGCCTCCACAAAAAAGACAAAGAACAGAGGTGGGAGAGTCCTCAAGGCATAAGTGGTCAGAGAAGAAAATTGACAGAGTTGCTGCCCTGGTTCCTGGTGATAGGCCTTATCATCATCAGTTGAGGAAGAGTATTAGAGAAGGAAAGAAGCTGGAGACCCAAGAGGAGGTTGAGTTGCCCCTCCAAATGTGCAAGGATGAGAGAGAGCTGTATCAAGAGGAGCTGCTGAGTGATGATGATTTCATCAAGAGTGATGAATTCAAAAACTTTCTCATTTGGAGAAAACAATAGGAAATAGGCAGCCAACTTCAGGTGACTGATGGCATTGACCCTAACACTAAGGCTTTGCAAGCCCTTGCAACATATGACCCCAATTCTGAGAATATCACTGTAGAAGAGGCTAGGCAACTGGTAAAATCTAGTGGGATGTTGCTTGTCTTAGGATGGGATCTGGCCTCGATTTTTATCATAGACCAAATCAGAGGCAGCCAGAGGCTCAATTGTCTTATGAGACCCAAATTGGGGAGATGATCAGAGGCTGTGGGTATGACCCTAGGTCCTCAAGCACTTGCTATGTGGTCCTTAGCTCCAAGGACACAAAAGCCTTCCCTAGTCAGTGTTGTAGAAAAGATGGAAGGAGACAAAATAATATGGACAGTGCAAAACACAACAGACCTTGAAGTCTCTAAGACTGTTACTCACTTTGCCCATCTGAATGAGGCCAAAACTGCACAATTGTCTAACGGATATGGAAAACTTTTTGAAGAGACAATTGCCTTGGCTAAGGACAGAGAAAAGAGCTTGATGAAGATCAAGGTTTTGGAGGAAGAACTAGAGGACTTAAAAGTCATGTTAGAGGAGGCATCAAAGGCCATTCCCCCTCTAGCTCCTGAGATTGAAGCTGTTGTGCTTCCGGTCACAGAGGATCCAGCTATGTCAATTGAGAAATCAGACAAGGACAAGATTGAGGTTGCTCTCAATGCCTTAGCCAATATAGTGCAACATAGATTTGAAACAATAAGAGGAAAAATGGATGCAGTCCATGATTCATTCAGTTTGTTGCACAAAATAAATGGAGATGTAAAGGCTGCAATGGCAACTTTGGAGCCATTGTTCAACACATGGTCATGTAGGGGCCCATTATTTGAGAAATTGGAGGTGTTGCAATCTCACAGGCCAGATAATCCTTGAATCAGTCAGTCAGGTCAGAGAGATGATTGAATTGATTGGTGCAACTTTGTCATTCTTTAAGGGAAAAGCAAATCAAGTGAAATCAAAGGTGGATATGTTTGGTCCTAACTTCAGCAAGTACATGCCTCCTATACACAAGGAAAATAATGAAATAAAAAGTATTGAGGAGTGGAAGAATGATTTGAATGCATTGCTGACAGGGCATGAGTCCTTCTTAAATGAAGATGGTACCTTGAACATGGACAAGTTTAATCATGTCTTGGATGACATGTTCAAGGTTGAAACTAATTGTACAAAGTTTGTTGTTGACACCAGGGCTATAACTTATTCCAAATGGGATAGGCAAATAAAGCAACTGCACAGCTTGAAGAATTTCACGTGGCCAACAGAGGAGGAGGTTGCACTATGGGACAAAAGTACAAAGCCTAAGAAGAAGAAGCAAACTGCAGCGGATTTGGAGGCAATGGAGGAGGACTGAGCAACATCTGGTACCTAATCAATGAGCACAAGGAGGGTAACTATCATAAAAAGGATAATGTATGTTAGCCGGTCAAGTGGTCATTATCCACATAACTACTTTTCGAAGTTACCTTGAACATTTGCAGATGAAGGTGCTACCTGTTGAAGATTCAGAATGATTGCAAAAAGATATTCAGGCTTTTTCCTCCATTGCTGAAAATGATGTTAATTGTTTTTTTTTTTTTTTTTTGTCCTCTAGTGTCTTTTGCTTTCCTAGCCATCCGAAGCTTGTTGCATCCTTTCTCTAAGGATTCCAAGATGGCTAGTGATTGCTATAAATAACAAGGTTGTGGTATTGTACAAAGATGGTGAATTTACAGCTGCAATAGATACTTTTGGATTTTAAGGTCTCATTTCTGTGAATTTTCTTATTTTGAATGTATTGATACAGAGAAATTTTAATGAGAATACAATGGAATCCCTTCACACATTTGTGAATGTCTTTTTGTGTTGATTCTGAATTCTTATGTGTTAAATTTGCAAGGCATTTTTAATATATTGTTTACAAAGTAAATTGTGAAATTGTTCCTGAGTTTCTTTCAAGGGAAGGGTAATTCTTAGGGGTAATTTCAGAGGATTCATTATTTGTATGAGAATTTGATGTCTGGATGTGAGAATGAGAGGAATGATTTGTAAGGCATTTCATTTGGGTTTTGGGTGTGTTTGATTTAGAAGTTTTCTGTAAATGTATATTCATTTGACTCTTTGCCCTGGAATTAGGCATTGGTCTGTTCTTGAGAGGCAGTTATCATCATCAATCTATGATTGATAAAAATCTTTGGGTTTATGTTTGTAGAATATTGATGTTTAGTATTTGTATTTGATAAATGCAAGTAAATTGTTGTTGATTCCTTAGAGAAGTGAATCCCTAAGGTACACCCGCTTGAGCTTAAGGCTCGAAGTGTAGGAGGATTTGATCCTCGTTAGTTAGACCTTTATCTTGTCAGATTTGGAGTGGGAATAAGGAGTCAAGGACATTAAGTTGTCAAATAGTTGAAATCTGCAAGAAAAAGCTCCAACACCCAGGAAATTATTTTATTTAATAATAATTTTAATTTATTAATCATTCAACTTTTTATTTATTTATTTTATTATTTGAAGCTGGCTGACCCAGCCATAAAATGAGGACATTACAAAATTCTATTGGTGGCTCCAATACAGCTGTTGAGATTCAAACCTGAAAGTCTATTATTGCAACATGATACTTACAGCTAAAATATGTAAGTATTAGACTTACGAATTCTGGATTGAAAACGGGAATATTCTGACATTTTAGGTTATTTTATCCAGACTAAAATCTGAAATTTGTAAAGGAGAATCTATAGCACTCAAACAACAAATTAAATGAATACCAAGATCCTGAGAGTTTTGTCATTAAACTTAATTTGTTTAATTTAATTCTGCAATGTTAAAATCAGGTTTTGACTAAAATTTAAAGACACGCTTTTTATAAGCAGATTGAAAAGAAGTGTTAAATCACAAATAAACCATGGTGAAATATAGAAAAATTAAGTTTTGTTTCTAACGGTGTGGAAATTAGAGAAAATGAAAGAGAGATGAAAAGGTGCATAGATTCTAATCCAATCACAAAAAGGTTGGGACTAGCAAAATGATATAAAACATAGATTTGGAAACTCACAATTGGAAACAAGAATGAGCAATTTGTGACTAAGATAAGAAATTGGAAAGTAGAGGTTATGTATCAGCTTGATGACAACCATGGACAGTAGTAGTTTTGAGAAATGCTTAGAGTGCTGAGATAAGTTTCCTACTAAACTTCCAGGTCAAAAGAAGGTAGGACAAATGTGCTAACACTAGTGTAGGGGTAGATTTGCCATAAGGCAAATGTATTGGTTCTGTAGGGGCACTTGTTTTGTGACATGACTGAGAATCTGTTCAAGTTTTCAGATCTTACAGGTGTTGTGTGGAGATGTCAGATTCATTGAGTCTAGGTGTTTGTAGGACACAAAAATGGAAGAGAACTGATAAATATGATATGAAAACCTAGAGTAAATGAATGAAAGAAAATGCATGCAAGTGGGAGAATCAGAAAATTTGAAACCCTAGATTGGTTAAGAAATTGAAAGAGAAGCAAAAAATGAGTCTGGATATATTAGAAAGCTCCCTAGTGAATTTGAAGGTTGCAGGATGATATTTTTAGCGAGAACAAATGTGTTAGTACAATTGTGGGGGTGTTGTTTATTGACATAGTGCAAATGTGCCAGTACGAGGATAGGGATGCAGTTGTTTAGGCATAGGATCCTGAGGTTTTCAGGGTTTGTTTGTCATGAGTTCCTGATTGTTTTTCATAACTAACTTGGTGGTCCAAAATGTCCATAAAGTTTCAGAAGTCATGCGCAAGGTCAAATGGGATGCTTCGCTACTTAGCTCCCTCGTGGATAATTCAAACACAAATCCACATGATAATCATAGTAACATAATATTGGTAACAATAATCTGAAATATAATTGCAAATTGAAATTAAATGTGCCTACCAAGGGAAAATTAGAAGGGAAACTTGGGCGTGCTGGAAGAAAGAAATGGAAAGCAACAAAAAGGATATAGATTTTGAAAATGAATGAAATGGGGTGGAGAGAATAAGGGATTAAGAAAAACTAGTGTGGGAATTTGGGAAAGGGGAATGGAAAGAAATTGGGAAAGGGGAAGAAGAAAGGCTATTCAAATCTTCAAAATGCTACGAATACATCCAAAGGCTCCAACAATGTCTCAATGCTCCAAAGCTCCAACAAAGGCAACATCAAGAGGAACCTTTGATCGTGCATGTGAAAATGAGAGGAAGAGAAGAGGCTCCTAGATTTCTGGAGGGATTTCTGAGTAGGAGTTTGAATTGGAGGGTAGGGTAAACTCTCGTCTACTCTAGGTCTAGGGTATGAAACCATTTGCCCCATATTCCGAGGAAGACAAGATTGGATGGGATAAGATCATTGGAGTTGGTTGTAGCTCATTTGAAGTTTTGTTGTATGAGTTATTGAAGAAATGTTGAAAGTATAAGCTAGTCAGCTAGTCATCTAGCTAATATTTCAAGCAATTACATTGGAAATGGGAACATGAGTAGCTTAAAGGTGAAGGAACACAGTGGGGGAAAAATGAATGGAAAGGGGAAATGACACATGGAAAAGGGAAAAAATGACATTGGTATAAAATAAGGTTAAGAAAAGGGTCAAGTGAGATGTAAAGTGAAAAAGACAGATCGAAAGGAGAAGGAAAAAAAAGCTTAGAGAGGGGTCGAAAATGACAAATTAGGGAAAACATCAAAATGAGTGAAAAACATGGTAAAAGGAATTACAAAGTATGCAATTTTCATCATTACACTAGTTATTCATGATTAAAACAGACTTGGATATCAAGTTCACATTCAAAGGAGAAAAGACAATAGGAACGATTTGCAATTAATTGTGATTTTTTTGCAATTTCTGTTACTATTTTTCTGACTGCAACTTTTTACAGAACAATTATATCTTTTTTTTTTATGAAGTGTAATTTTGAACAGATAATTCTATTTATTTAGTCAGTAAATTTTCTAAAATAAGATGTTGCTGAAAACCTGAAAGAACATGGCTCAATAGAGCAAAATAGTCCAACTGGATAACATATACTGAAAATAGAATCCCAATTTGTAAGTTTCTTTTGTAGAATTTGACTGTTTGTAGTCAGTGAGACATTCATTGTTTTCATTTTTCAAGTTCTTTCTACTGGAATCCTACATGTATTCAGATGATTTTTGGAAATATATTTTGCAGTCCAATCATGTCTTCCATGCATTTGGTTATGGATTAATGACTGAGTAGAAAATGTGTCTTTCAAATTGATTTAGTTCTTTGATTCTAAACTTTGGACTTAACTTATGTATAATCAGAGCTACAAGTCGGCGAACTCATTCATGGGGAGAATTTTAGCCTTTTTGAGGCGATGTCTGCATTGGAGGTCTGCTAATAACCTTTCCACTTAAGGATGCTTAAAGTTTGTTAGCAACTTACTTTTGTAGGGTTAGATTGTGTTGAAGATTTTTTCATCAACGCTTCAGATCACACTCTGTGATCCATCATCAGGATGTTACAAGAGAGCAAGGAGAACAGAAATTGTAGATTGTGTTGAAGTTTTTTTCATCGACGTTTCGGATCGCACTCCATGATCCATCATGAGGATGATACAAGAGAGCAAGGAGAACAGAAATTTCTGTTCTCCTTGCTCTCTTGTATCATCCTCATGATGGATTGCAGAGTGCGATCCGAAACGTCGATGAAAAAAACTTCAACACAATCTTTCTGTTCTCTTTGCTCTCTTGTAACATCCTGATGATGGATCACAGAGTGTGATCTGAAGTGTTGATGAACAAAACTTCAACACAATCTACCCTGAAAACTTTTGTGCAATAATCTTATGGACTGAAAATTTTATATTGTTGACTTACTTTTGTGCTTGCTGGAATTTTTATCCTTTAACTTGTTGAAACTAATATGGTATTATAAGGGTCTGGTTAATTCATATTTAATGCAGCCTGTTTTTTTTTGATCCTATTAAAATTTTATTGAATCTGAAATCTGATTACAAGCTTGCATTATATTTATTGGCGAGAGGAATTGGTTGACATTTATTGTATAATATTCCATCTTTTTTCCTTAAATAGATATTCCACACTCATAATAATATTTGTATAATTAATTATAAATATTAATTTAACTTCAAAATTACAAAATTGGTAATTGTTAACCTTGAATTTAAATCTTAATACAAATTTGAAAATATTGAACTTATATTCTTCTGTAATATTTCTTCCTATCTGCAGCTTCCTTACTTGTATAATTGTCTTGAAATGTTTTCCAAGTTTCTGTCTAAAGTTAGGGGTTTTCATCTGCAGGTTGCTGAATTTTTCACAAGGAAAAATATATATTTCTTGATCAATTGATGCCCTCCTTTCCTTGTTTGGACTTCCTTAAATATATTAATTCTTCGACAGTTATAACTCTTCAAAATACCCCTTGACTGTTCTTGATTATTTTTATTATAATTTCATATTATAATAGTAATTACTTGTTCCTCTGGCCACCTGCAATTTCTTTTTTGTTTTTCCTTAATTGGGATTCTCCTTTATATGGTGGATGCAAAAGGTCTTGCAGTTTCATTTTTTAACAACTTCTACCTAAGGCTGTGGCAATTATTATTTCCTGCTCATTTGTTAGGGTTTCTCCTTGCATAAGGGACATTGGGCCAAGGAATATTCGGTCAGAGTTTGGCCCCTTCATAAAATAAGGCTTATATGATTTGATGCTCCTTGGTACACCAAAATAGTCTTCTACAGATCTGGGCCAGCCTTACCATATTATGTCTCCTTTTGTATAACAATTAGGATTTGTATGGCTACAACAACATGGAACCTTATTCATCAAACAGAATATGAATTTTGTTATTATGTACTAATTTTTTAGGCTGGGGCATTACATTTATGTTTGAGGAATATCTTTGGATCAGATTCAACTTTATCTTGCTTCTATGGCAATAATAACTGCATCAGCATGAAGCAATATGTAATCTAATGACATTTTAAGAAAAAAACAATTCTTTGTTTCCCCTTATGTTGATGTTCCTTCCGTGATAATGAGTCCATTTGTAAGCTGCAAAATGTTAAAGATGAATGTTTCTATGTAATTCAATCTAAAATCCTGCTTATCAATATGTTGCTGTTGATAAATAAATTGGAAAGAATTAGGAGACTAAATTCTGGTTCGAGAAAATTTACATTTCTATCTTAGGGGATAGTGCTGATATGACCAAGAAAGAGGCTTTTGTTAATTTTATAATCCTATATATAGAGCAATATCATACGAGTATTTCCTCAAAACAAGTATCATGCCATGCATTTATAGCTGTTGTCTCTTCTTTTTAATGGGGCAGATTGATAGTGGGGATGTTTGAAATGGGAGGCTTGGGGATGAGGAGAACTTAGTTATTGTTTCTATTAAATTTATGTAATCTTTTCAACTGGGCTTTTATATATGAGTTTTTTTTTGCTTTTAGTGTGTTAAGTGAAAGAGGAAGATCATAGGCAGCTTAAGATGTTGCATGTTTAATTTTGTGTAGAATTATTATTATTTTTAATGCACGCTGTGTAATGTTGATTTTAACTTCCACCAAAGTTCTGTGATTGTCATGCGTGTGTTGTAGATGATCAAATTTGATCCTCTTGACGTTTTTTTATTGGGATCTAAGTGTAATGTATTTTATATCAAACTCAGAATTACTCTTGTAATCGAAACTCCTAGAGACCTCAGAAGTACCATTAGTTGCTAGTAAAATCTAATTGTCAAATGCTAACAATTGTTTACAGTAGACAGTAAGGTGGACCTTGAATGCGGGTCATAGTCCTGTACAATTTTTCCCTCGGAAAAATCGACAACTATTTTTTTTCCAATACCAGTCTTAGACTGCAGGATGCTTTAGTAATATTGGAAGTTAAGGTGGTCAGATTGATATTGTTTCACACTGTTAGTTCAGATTTTTGTCCTTAAAATATCTTTAAAAGTGACTCATAAATGCCCAAGATGAAGGACAAAACTGAAAACCAACAGCTGGAGAGATCTCTGTTAAACAGATGGTCTTCCTCTGAATTTTGGAGGTACAGTTCTCTCCTATGATGTAATTAATTTTGGGGAATGCTTTTAACCAGAAAGCAGGAAAGGCAAAACTAACATTTGAGCATAGCTATACTGCAGATGCGAATTACAGATTGAAAATGAGAGAGAACAAAGATAAATGAAACAAAGTTCATTACCCAGTACCCTCAAGAAAAGATTGGGAAAATAACAACAATTCCTCTCAGATTGTGTGAACATCAAAGACCCAAAGTTCACCTAATTATCACACTTATGATCTAATGCACTTAGAAAATTATGTAAGGATGACTACAATTAACATAAGAGAATAACAATCAAAAAGCAATACAATGAACACAAAGTTTCAGAGATTCTTCTTTATTCCCTAGATAAAAAACAAAGAATTCAAAGATTCAAAATTCCCTGTACAAATAGATCAAATTTCATCTCCAAGAAAATACCCAACTACCATTCCCCTTTACAAAGTTAAAATCAGAGAAAAACCCCTTCCCCGGAGCATAAGCTACAGAAAAGAAAATCCCCTCCTTCCCAAAAACTCCCCCCCTCTTTCAATTACCTGTTGAATATCCATCACGAGCCTTTTCAGTTTTAGTAAATGTTTCTTTGAAAAGAAACTGCCCCTTGATATTCTCTCTTAATTCCAAATGTTTATTAAACTTCACTTAATAAGTTAAAGGAAAAATAATCCCCCATTTGTAATGATAGAGGCATATCTTAGAAGATTAAATCAACTACTCTCCCATTCTTTCCATTTTGAGGGAAAGCACAAATTTCCTTGTTTTGGTCATCTTGATGAGCTTGATGATCCATTTGAGAATTTTGATCACTACCAAGGAATGTCATAATCCAAATCTGCATACACTTCAAAAATCCACTAATGCTTGTATTACAATCTCTTTTCTCTGCTTTGCACCTACTTTATTTCGTTTAGTTCTTTATTCTCCATTGTTGTATGGAGCATCAAATTGTCAAAATAAAATCTTCCTTCGCGAAATAAAACAACGATCATCGGTAATTTATCAAAGGAAGTGTGCCTTTGGGAAAAGTGTGTTACCATGGGATTTATTGACCACATACCTACAATTGAAAGCAGTGAAACACGGGTATGCGGGTACGTTGGGATGGGGGGACGCCGGGACGAGTTTCGGGTGCGGGAAAAAAAGGGCCTCAATTTCGGGATGGCGGGGGGACGGCGAGGGTACGGGGGGGGAGGGGGAGGGGGAGGGGGAGGGGGAGGGGGAGGGGGGGGGATTGCATACTATACATATATAACTTGAAATGTTTATTTAACATACCAAATTGAACTACTAAGTTACATACCAAATTGAAATACACGAACTAGAACTATTAAACATTCAAGTTTTCAACATAGTAACATAATGATAATCATTTAAAGTAAACATAGCAATATGAAATTAAAATATCAAATATGTCATATAGGATATATCATAAAGTCTTAAAGATGATCATGATTACAATGAGTGAGTAGCATGATATGATATTCATATAATGAATCATGATCAATCATCAATATCAAAATGAGTACAAAATGTCAAAATCAAAATGTCAATATGATATCATGTCAAAATGCAAGAATGGGAGGCCTCTAATCATGCCCCAAGCCAAAGTCCTCATCACTAGAACTACTGGACTCGGAGTCTTGGTGGTCAAGGTTTGCCAAAGGAACACCAACTAGCCCTACGTCGGCTTCTGCTGCAACCTCGTCCTCATCGATTTGTGCTGGATCCTCTGGGTCTACATCCCATTGTGTTGCTGGGCTCTCTTTGTACCCGCGTGTCTTGCGATCTACGACACGCAAGGCACTGTGTACAGCAACTAGCTTCTCCGCTCTTTTAGAGAAGTCTGTTCCTTTTAATAGAGTGGATGAAGCTATAAGTAGACCAATTCCTCTCTGCAATTGAAGAACTAGAAACCTAAGACAACAAAAAAATTTATAAATATTAAAATCAGAAAATTAAAACTAAAATTAATAACTCTTAAGTTTAAAAACTTGAATAGGTTCTAAAGATGAGGAACTACAAACCTGAGAAAGCAATTGGACGGCTAGTGCGGTAATCTTTGCCTTTTGTGCTCCATGACATTTCCACCACAATAGCGGATGCTTTTGTGCGATTGTTTTAATGTCCATCTTTGCCATATCCGAGTATCCTGGAACATAATAAGTTGACAGTTGTAACATGATGTAAACAATAAAACTAAAAGTAAAGTTACCAAACTCTAGATACTAAGATAGTAAAACTCAAAACTGTAAAACTAAAAGTCAAAGTAAATAATAAATATTAATTAACAATTACCTGTAAGAGTGGCAAATTCCGTCCACTTAGAGCGAATCTGACTAGCAGTCTCAGCATCAAACATCTTACCAATGCACTGAAAGAACCCGACCTTCACCTCATCATCCTGAAGTGGTGTAACTCTACCAGGCCTAGACATGTACCATTTAGGATTCAATGCATAGGCAGCCATGTGCAAAGGAGTGTTCAGCTTCTCCCACCTGCGGTGAATGATAGGCTGAATGTGCTCAGTATAGAATGCTAGAGTGGGGTCTCTCTCATGCACAACAGCCCTCATCTGGCCAAGCATGGAATCAATGCACTCATAAATCTCTCCAAGGGTAGGTGCATCCTCATCACCATATCTGATGACCGTGAAAACTGGAGCAATGGTGGAGACTATGTATTTTGCATCAATCCAAAACTGATTAGTCTTCACCGTCTCCTTTACCCTCTTCCCCTGCTCTGTTTTGGACTTGGCCCACCGATTCCATTCCTGTGTCATAACCATGAGTTGCAGTGGCTCTTGCAACTCAACCATTCTCTCCAAGAGAATGTAATATGATGCGTATCTAGTCTCAACTGGTTTCAGGAACTCCTTTTTCGCGAAGCTCCTGAACAGTGCATGTGAAGTATGGTGATTGCAGATAAACATCTGCACCTCTCTTGCATCATGAACCACTTGTTTTATCCAACCAATTTTTCCCATGTCCTTGAGTGCATTGTTCATGGCATGCACACAACATGGAGTCCACCAAATATGCCTATAGGCTGCCTCAACAAGCCTCCCTGCAGCTTTGCACACATGTGCTGCATCTGTCACTACTTGGACCACATTTTGTGGCCCAACCTCCTCAATGGCATCCCTAAGGACGTGAAACTGAAAATCAGCATCTTTACGATGCCCTGAACAATCAATTGCCTTTAGAAAGTATGGGCCCTCAGTGCATGTGACCATGATGTTGATGAGTGGATGATGTCTAATGTCCGTCCACCCATCCATAATAATGCTGCAACCCGACTCCATACAACATGCCTTCATCCGCTCCATCAAAACCCCAATCTTGTTATACTGCCCATCCAAGATCGTCGTCCTCAATTTGTGCTCACCTGGTGGCACATATGAAGGCCCTCCATCTCTCGCCACCAAGGACATCATATCCCTATAATAAGGAGATCGAGTAACATGCAATGGGATGCCATTGGCAAATAAGAATATACCAATGGCATCTGTTAACAATGAATAGCTATGATTAGATAATTTTATATTAATATTCTATATTAATATATATATACTTGATAATATTACATATTTATGTATATCTAATATTATCAATATACTTATATATATATATATTTAATAATATAACTAAGCCTTATATATATATCGATCTGCACTATTGATGTGATATGATATTATCATATCAATAATACATATTGTTAATATGTATTATTGATACGATAATACATACCAATTAATATCGACTGCTATACCAAGTACCGACTATGATATATATCGGATGCCATATTGACTGTTATGCATATCGGCCACCATACCGACTGTTATATATATATATATATCGGATATCGTATGCAATATGTTATATGATTGTTAATTCATATAACATACTGCACGGTATACATATCTTACAATATTTATATCGTGCAGTATGTTACCCGTGGCTTATATAATACAAAAACATACGATACTGCACTTTACATATATCGTAGTTACAATATATGTAAAGTGCAGTCTTTAATATTCGATTATCGGTAAAGGTAATTTGTTATGAAAGGGCATCGGTATTGAAGGGACGTGACTCATTTATGAGTCACGTCTCCTTCTATGTGCAAAGACATATATATATTGATAAATATTTTTGTATTTGAGATGAATTATATACAGCAGGTCTGAATAAGGATTATCATATACAAAAATCAAGAAAAATAATATCAAACTAAAGTTTATTGTAATTTCACATGGTATCAGAGCTAAGGTTCTGAAATTTAAAGAAATTTAATAAACTTAAGATATTATAAAATGGCAAACATGATCAGATTTGAGGACAGACTTGCAGGGGCTGATAACTTCCAATCATGGAAGATAAGAATCATAATGCTGCTAAAAGAGAATAAAGTTGAAACTTTTATTAAACCAGACAAGGTTAAGCCAGAAGCGGAACCCGATCTATCAAATTGGAATGAAGGGAACGACAAAGCCATGAAGATAATTATCGATGGGGTCAGAGATCATATTGTACCAATCCTATCCAAATATGATAAGGCATATGAGATGTACAAGGCATTGGAGAAAACATATGAAATAAATAATGCTAGCAAGAAACTAGCTTTGAAAAGAGAAATGAACCAGATTAGTATGAATAAGAATGAGAAAATAAATGCATACTTTCTAAGGGTATCAGCATTAAGAGATCAACTTTCACTACTAGGCCATGAAATTGATGGAAAAGAACTAGCCTTAATTGCTCTAGATGGACTACCTGAATCTTGGGAAACCTTTGTTGCTGGTATAAGTGCTAGATCCAAGTTTCCAAAATTTGATCGATTAAGAACAGATTGTCTTCAAGAAGAATCAAGGTTAGATAAAAGAGGATTAAAGAAAAAGATCAATGATGAAGAAAATCATGCACTAAATGTAAATACTCACAAGAAGAAGAAATTCAAACATTTCAGAAAGAAGAAATTCAATACGGAGTATCCCAAAAGAGACCTATCTCATGTTAAATGCTTTAGGTGTGACAAACCCGGACATGTTGTAACAAATTGTCCTTACAAGAATCATCAAGCCTCTTTTACCAAATCCAAGAAGAAGCCCAATGAAGAAATCAAGAAGGAGCAATTTGTACTCTACTCTGCACTCTCAAATCAAGTTCCAAACAAGAACATTTGGGTTATTGATAGCGGTTCCTCACGTCACATTACAGGGTTCAAAGAACTACTAGAAACCATGTCAGAAGAATCGGATGAAGAGGTAACCATTGGAGATGACTCCTCTTATCCAGTAAGAGGCATTGGGACATGCACAATCAAACTAAAGACCGGTATCTCAATTCAACTCACAGGAGTCCTATTTGTCCCAGGAATCAAGAGAAACCTTTTATCCATATCGGCACTTGAAGATAATGGGTATAGAGTAACTTTCATGGATGGCAAAGTAAAAGCATGGCCTAAAGGTTTAACCTTCAAACAAGCTAATACCATAGGAAGAAGACAAGGGTGCTTATATGAATTAAATACTGATATAAATCAAGTCTTAGTAAATGACATTTCAAATTTAAATGAAGTATGGCATAGAAGATTAGGACATTTAAATTATAAAACTTTATCTTCTATGGAAAATTTGGTTAATGGATTACCAAAACTTAAACAATATCATTCTGGTGCATGTAAAGGGTGTGCACTAGGCAAAAACACAAAAGGAACATTTCAAATTAGTGTAAGCAGAACTAATGAGGTTTTAGAATTGATACATTCAGATTTATGTGGACCCATGTCTGTTTCTTCAATAGGAGGCTGCAAATACTATATAATCTTTGTTGATGACTTCTCACGAAAGACCTGGATTTACTTCCTTAAGTACAAAGAATCTGAGGGAGTACTAAGTAAGTTTAAAGACTTCAAATCTATTACTGAAAATCTATCTGGAAAGAAAATTAAAATTTTGAGAACAGACAATGGAAAAGAATACACATCTGAAATATTCAAACAATTTTGTAAAGAGGCTGGGATTAAGAGGGAGTACACCGTACCTTATAATCCACAACAAAATGGGGTAGCTGAAAGAAAGAATAGAACTATTATTGAGGCCACCAAAGCAATGCTTCTTGATCAAAACCTTGATACCTCTCTTTGGGCAGAAGCATCAAATACAGCCGTATACATACAAAATAGATGTCCACACTCACACATTGAAAATAAAACTCCTGAAGAAGCATTCACAGGGACAAAGCCTGATATAAGTAATCTTCGAATATTTGGATGTCCAGTCTACATTCATGTTCCTAAGGAAAAGAGAACAAAGTTAGAACCGTCTGGGAAGAAAGGTATCTTTGTAGGATATAGTGAAACATCAAAAGCATATCGTATTTATATACCTGGGCAGAACCTTGTTGAATTAAGTAGAGATGTAATATTTGAGGAAGATACAGCTTGCTCTAAAAGTATAAATTCACAAGAGCAAGAGACTTTTGTTCCATCAAAAGAAAACACTTCACAGGAAACTCAAAAGGAGGACTCTGAGGAAGAAGAAAATGATGAAAATCTATCCACACTAGAAAATCCTAAGAAGAGACCACTTTGGGCCACTAAACTCATAGAAGAAGGAAAGACTCTTGGTGCTCCTCCAGGAACAGTCAGAGAAAGAAAAAGGCCTTCCATATTATCCAGCTATGCAGCACTCATGAGTGAACTCTCTAACTTAGAACCTACAAATGTATCTGATGCAATTCAACAACAAGTATGGAAGGATGCAATGATAGAAGAATATCAATCTATCATAAAGAATGATGTGTGGGATATTGTACCAAGACCAAAATCAAAATCTGTGGTATCATCTAAATGGTTATTCAAAATCAAACATGCAGCTGATGGTAGCATTGAAAAGTAGAAAGCAAGATTTGTAGCAAGAGGCTTCTCTCAAAAGGAAGGGATTGACTATGAAGAAACATTTGCTCCTGTTGCACGTTACATATCTATTAGAACAGTTCTAGCCATTGCAGCTGCCAAAGGTTGGAAAGTTCATCAAATGGATGTTAAAACAGCCTTCTTAAATGGAAGTATTGAAGAAGAGGTATACTTAGAACAACCTGAAGGATTTGAGATTCATGATCCTAAAACACATGTATGTAAGTTGAAGAAAGCATTATATGGACTTAAACAAGCCCCCAGAGCTTGGTATGCTAGAATAGACAGCTATCTAACAAAGTTAGGATTTTCCAAAAATGATGCTGATCCAAATCTATACTTCAAGGTAAACAAAGGTGATATGTTGATAATCATATTATATGTTGATGATTTACTGATTACAGGGGAAGACTATTTGATTCAACAATGTAAGAAAGACTTAGCCAAAGAATTTGATATGAAGGACTTAGGTCTTCTACACTACTTTCTTGGTCTAGAAGTTTGGCAGAAATCAGACTGTATTATTTTGAATCAAGGCAAATATACCCTTGATATCTTGAAGAGATTTGGCATGTTGAATTGTAGACCCATGTCTTCACCCATGGAAATAAATTTTCATAAACTAAAGGAAGCAACATCAGAATCTCCTTCTGCAGATATCTCTTTATACAGACAATTAATAGGATCTCTAATGTTCTTAGGGAATACCAGACCTGACATTTGTTTCTCAGTAAACACATTAAGTCAGTTCATGTGTGATCCCAAAGAAATTCACTTTACTGCTGCTACACATGTATTGAGATATCTCCAAGGTACATTAAACTATGGACTCAAGTATGATAGGACAGAATTAAACCTTCATGGGTTCACTGATTCAGATTGGGCTGGAAGTGTGATTGATCGTAAAAGTACCTCAAGATGTTGTTTTAGCTTGGGATCAGCTATGGTGTCTTGGATCAGTAGAAAACAATCTTCAGTAGCTCAAAGCTCTACAGAGGCAGAGTACATTGCAGCTTCAATGGCAGCTAAAGAAGCAGTATGGCTTAGGAAACTACTCAGTGGACTATTTGGTAAAACTCTACCACCAACTACTATCTTCTGTGACAATCAAAGCTGTATCAAGTTATCAGTAAATCCTGTATTTCATGATAGATCAAAGCACATTGAGATTCCTTATCACTATGTTCGTGATATGGCAGAAAGAAAGGTACTCCAGTTGGAATATGTTTGTACAGGAAATCAAACTGCTGATATTCTCACCAAAGCTCTTCCAAAGGTGAAAGTTGATCACTTTAGGAAAACTCTTGGTATGATTGTAATATGATTTTATATATAATATATAAATGTTATTTTATGGGCTCATCCATCCTGTGGACATTTCTAGAGGTGACGACTTCTTAGATAATGAACACTTGTATTTGATTACGAGATGACGATCTTGTAATGTGGTGTTGTTATGGTAAACAGATTATCTGTTAGTGCACATACCATAATGAGGTTATATAAAATATGATATAATGTTATATTTAATATATCCTTGTATCACTATTACTGTGATACAAAATAGGTATCAGTTGTTGATTCCTCATATCGTTGTGATATGGAAATAGGTATCAGTTGTTGATTCCTCATATCGTTGTGATATGGAAATAGGTATCAGTTGTTGATTCCTCATATCGTTGTGATATGGAAATAGGTATCAGTTGTTGATTCCTCATATCTTTAGGATATGGAAACTACGTGTCACAATGCATGGTGATTCCTCATATCTTTAGGATATGGAAACTAGGTGTCACAATGCATGGTGATTCCTCATATCTTTATGATATGGAAACTAGGTGTCACAATGAATGGTGATTCCTCATTTCAAATGAAAATATGATGCTAACATAAAGTGAAAATTATCTTATCTAGCTAAGAGGGAGTGTTAACAATGAATAGCTATGATTAGATAATTTTATATTAATATTCTATATTAATATATATATACTTGATAATATTACATATTTATGTATATCTAATATTATCAATATACTTATATATATATATATATATTTAATAATATAACTAAGCCTTATATATATATCGATCTGCACTATTGATGTGATATGATATTATCATATCAATAATACATATTGTTAATATGTATTATTGATACGATAATACATACCAATTAATATCGACTGCTATACCAAGTACCGACTATGATATATATCGGATGCCATATTGACTGTTATGCATATCGGCCACCATACCGACTGTTATATATATATATATCGGATATCGTATGCAATATGTTATATGATTGTTAATTCATATAACATACTGCACGGTATACATATCTTACAATATGTATATCGTGCAGTATGTTACCCGTGGCTTATATAATACAAAAACATACGATACTGCACTTTACATATATCGTAGTTACAATATATGTAAAGTGCAGTCTTTAATATTCGATTATCGGTAAAGGTAATTTGTTATGAAAGGGCATCGGTATTGAAGGGACGTGACTCATTTATGAGTCACTTCTCCTTCTATGTGCAAAGACATATATATATTGATAAATATTTTTGTATTTGAGATGAATTATATACAGCAGGTCTGAATAAGGATTATCATATACAAAAATCAAGAAAAATAATATCAAACTAAAGTTTATTGTAATTTCACAGCATCATCTAACCGATCCTTCGCGTGCATGTTAAATAAATCAGCAACGGGGTTAGAAGTAGAACTTCTTGCCTTCCGTTTCCCCCTGCTGGTCTCCCCTGCTGAACTCTAAATGGATGAAGGGATGGAAGCTGAATCTGACAAAGTCCCTGCTCTCTGATGCAAGATACATGTAGAAGTATCTCGCTGCCCTTGTAACTGTTGAATAGCTTGAACCTGTTAAATAGGAGTCCGTACATAAAATATTGGTTTTTGTTGGAGCTTTAAACTATGGAACAAAAATAGTTTTAAAGAGTGTTGAACCATGACCATGATGGGGTACAAGAATAAAAGAAACCTCCGACAGGTTGCCCAAATAGGATTAGTGAAAAATTCAAGGATGGATTGAACATTAGGATCATAACTTTGTTTTTGAAATTTGAGGTAACAATAGGCCCTAAAGGGGGACAAGGATTGCAAGGACAAGGAGAATCCTGAACTCTAAACAAAGAGCAATGCCATTGTCCATTGGGCATTAGGGTCAAGGCAAAGGTGAGGAGGAGAATAGGGCATAACTTGCAGAAAGGTGGAGGGGAACAAGGCACAAAACAAAAATGAACAAGCCAAAATTGACTAAGCCCTACAACACACCAAAACTTATTTACAAAATATGTACAGGGGTGGAGACCCCCTACCTCAAGAAAACCGTAGATGAATCATGCAAAACCATTAATAGGTTGGGAGAAATATGACCCACCGTGGAAAAGAGATGTATGCTCATGAAGCGCCTGCAAACTTAAAAACATGTGGGTCCAATGGAGACTCGCCAAGTGTAAGAAGGTCATCCTAATGTTCTGCCAAATTAGCATGCGACTGAGGAGCCATTTTTCATCATATACCTTTGTGGCCTTTTGAAAATAACCATCCATACCAGCAAAATTTGTTTCAGATAAATAAGACCCATCTTCTTGAAAGAAATTAGATTGTATGCTTTGGTTTAAATCAGCCTCAACTTGACACAAATCAGAAATGCTATCATGGTCATCAGCATTGTCATTCATAGATTTATTACTTACAGAATAAACATTGTCATCTTCTGTGACAACCAATTCAACAAGCTTATCTTCTTTGAGCACCAATTTAGTGCTTCATTTTCATTAGCTGAAAAATTATCATCAGTTTCATTCATAAACAAACAATCGCCACCATAAGCTTTTAAGTATTGATTTGAAATGCCAATATTATGATCATCCTTCATTTGTTTGTAGCTGTTTAAAGAATTGGATTCAGTGTCCACATGATTCTCCCCTCTTTGCAACATGATTTCAAAACAATCATTTTCAGAACCATTCTCAAGAATATATTCCTCCAGTTGGTCTTTGTCACGAGGAAGCAAATTTTCATCAATTGACTCAGAACCAGATAATTTGAAGCAAGGATTGTACCTAACCTTTGAATTTTCAAAATATTATCCCATTGACACATACAATACATTAAATCTGTTTAGATCATTCTTGAACCTTCTTGATTGTTCATCCTTTCTCACCATCGTTTCATCATTCTTTACTATTTCAACATTGACCACAACTTCATTTGAAAAGCTCGAAGATACATCAGAAACAAGATTTTCTTTTTGCAAACTATGAATTAAATCAGAATTTGTATTTGCTGTCGCCAATGGTTATCTCTAAGCATTACATTCTACGAGCATAGGATCAAATTAAATAGGAACTACTTTTCCTATCACACGAACAAAATCTTCATTTAGAGTACATTAAGGCTGAAAATACAAATTATCCATACCTTCACCAGATTTGACTTGACCATTCTTTTGTGCATGCATCTCTTCTTCTTGTAAGCTCTTCTCCTCCGGTTCCTTGTCAAGAGACACATTCATATTTTCTTTTGTATCGGTGGTGTTACAAATGAATGTGTTCAAATTAACTTCTGTAATATGCCCCTTTTCATCTACAATGCCACACCAGAAGTCATCATCTGAGCCTTTCAAGAGCCAACTTGGGATAAGGATAGTCTTGTGTTCATCTGATGATGATTCTCTTTTTTCAGGAGAGGTAAATGGTTGCTGCATGTATGATGAAAAAGATTCAGGTTCCTTATCTTTAGCATAGTGCAAACTTCTTCTTTGTTGCTGATGGTGATTACCCATGGTACTGATAAATTAGTCAACCCAGTTGGTGTTTGCACAACTTCTTGCCCACGAAGAACCAAGAAGTTATAAGATATTGGTTCTTTGTCTTCTTTCGACAGATTTGAGCATTCTATTGCAACATGGAGTTGATAAACATCTTGTTCAAAATCCTTGAGTTGATAATATCTCTGACACACACTTCCCAAATGCAATGCAGATTGGTGGTCTTTAGAGGGATTCAACTTATTCTTTTCAGCTTCACATATGCTTTCTTTGAAAGCATTCCAATGAGATTGAAGTTCTTGATCATCCTCAACAATTATTTCTTCAATTGATGGTGTAGCTCTTTCTCTGAATTGGTTCCTTTGCTTGACTTGGCCTTGAATCATTTTTCTGGGAAGGCACCATTAGATATTTGAAACAAAGAGAACATTGGTCTCTTCGTCTCCCCAACGGAGTCGTCAAACTTTCTTGTTGAGTGCAGTATATTGGCTAGCTTTAATTGTGAAGAGAGTTCATCTTAAATCCCTTAGTCTACATGCAAATTTGTGGAGAAAGCTTGTCTTAGAGGACTCAGTTTGACCCTCAAGCCATAAAGCTCCTTAATAATTAGCGGGTCGTTTTCCATTTAAATTAGCGGGTTGTTTCCCAACCTTGATTAGGATGTTTTTAATCTCTATAATATATATGGATGTAAGGAACTGCTGTGATCTTTTCACACCTTTGCCCCATTGCAAATGGGGATGCCTCTTTTCACTTTTGCTGTCAGCAGGTGCTAGTGTAGGAGTAAGTTGGCAACATTTTGAGAGTCCAAGTCTTGGGTGAGTCTAAGTCTTGAAGTAGTAGGGAGTGTTCAAGTTCGATCATCAAATTGAAACCTTAGGCCAGTTGTGATGTTCAAGCCTTAGTGAGGAAAGAACGAAGTTGAGATTGATCATGATCAAGTAAAGAATGTGCAATTCATGGAATATAGGCAAAGAGGTAAATAGGGCCAAGGCCGAGAAGGCTTGACAAATTTCAAAAGCAGACTCACTATTGATCTAAGTATTATCAAGAACAACAAAATATTGATCAAGTTGCGTGAACAATCGGGGCTAGATGAAGTTTGGATATCAAGATGATCAAATGAGAAATGTGAAGCTCATGATGTTGGGTGAGGATTGGATGTGAATTTATACTTAATCGTTTTTGTGGGAATGTTCAACTCAAGCTCAAGAACTTTACCAGCAAATAATAAAACATTGTGTTTGACTTGGGTGATAATTCGATCAACCTTCAAGATGGCAAGTTCAAACCAATGCAAAGTTCAAAATTCAAAGCTCAAGGTCAAGTCTAAATTCAAGTGGAAAGGATCAAACTCAAACTCAATGCAAGCAAGTTGAAGATGGAATGGCATGACAAAGTGCCTTATTTGGTCTCCATTTCCACCACACCCATGGAAAGTGCATGTGATAGTGCCTTATTTCCCCCTGATTTCCACACTCCCCTAAAAGCTGGTGCGTTATTTGTGCTTCATTTCTGCCCAGATTGTGGGCATTAAAATTCCTTCATGGGATGCCGTCAATCAATGTGCATACTTCACTCATGGCTATGAACATTTCAATTTGATCAAAGAGGTTAATTAAGGTGTTCATGTCAAGGATATAAGCGTTCTATTGCAGACCAAATATAGACTTGCTATGCATTGAAGACCAAGGTCAAACACAAATGCAAGTCCTGATTTTGGTACAAAGAATCAAGTCCGATTGTTCAAACTGCAAACTTAATCGAATCTGAAAGTGAAATTCAGACCCTCTATAAGTTCGAAACACCTCAGATCTGGAGCTTTGGACTTAGAATTGTTTGGTGGTTTCCATTTGGCGTAAAGGGCATCAAATCTGCAATATGAAAATCATGCATCAAGTGTTCGGTTCGAGTTGTCTTGAAATTGAAATAACCTTCAGCAAGTTAGTGACCAGGTCAAGGGTGAAATTGAGTATGTAATTTGGAAGTGGTATGGATGAATAAAAATGAAATCCTAGAATTAAAAAGGTTTTGAAATCATTGATTGAAATTTAAAATTGCTTAATGTTAAAATTTAAAGCATTTAAATTAGAAGATGTAAGGCTTTATTTTGTAACTTGTACATGTTAATGATGTATCCTTGATAACTTTTCTTGTTTTGCAAGGAAGTTCCAAGTTGAAGATCAAGTCAACAAGATGCAAATCCAAGATCAAGTTCAAGATGGAATTCAAGGGGCAAGTCGTACAAAGAATATGAACAAGTCAAAGGTAGAAGAAGTCATTACAAACTTGGATTTTCGAAGTTCAACTAAAAATATCCAACTACACGAAACACTGCAAGTGTGAGTTCAAAGTAATGACAATGAGAACGTTTCAAATTGAAGAGCTTCAAAGGATGGAAGATTGCATTAAGATGAAACAATTTGGGAATACGAGTCATCACAATCAATCAAGGATTTGGAAATGTTGAGTATCAAGAGATATTATCTCATCACCAAGGGATTGGCCAAGTTTATAAGACAAGCATGTTGAGGTGGGGCCATTCATCTTCAACCAATCAAATCATGCCAAGCGTTCCCATAGAAGAGCTCAACAATATTATGTCCAAATTCATTGAATTTGCCAAAATGGAAAAAAGTCAAAGGAAATTATCTTCTAAAGGAAGGTTTCTTGTTAAGCCCATGTGGCATTTTATCCTTGGTCCATTGATTGGTGCCTTATTCTATAAGCTTCTACCTAACCCATTTTTTTATTGGCTCTTGAAGGCATTGTAATATTCCTATTTGCCCAAATTGGGTTAGCATTTAATGATTGTTAGTTGTGGTTGTAGACATCCTAAGTAGGGCTTTGTTGGCATAATCTTGGCCCTTGATTTTAATCAATCAAAGCCACTCATTGTACTTGGAGCCTCTATAAAAGGCCAACCCAAATCATTTGTAAAGGGAGAGACTTGGAGAGATTGTTGCAATAATACTACCAAAATTGTTCATAATTCATTGTTGGTCTTCATGGTGGATTACTTGTATTATTTCGGAATTAGAGTAGGATTTTATTTATGTTGAGTAGAAGTAGAAGTAGTTGAATGAAAGATATTGTTGAAAGTTGATTAATGGTTGAGCTAGTGTCCATACCTTTTGGTACTTGCTGATTGTAAGTAATAGTGCAAGGTTAGTTTAGGCCTAATTGCAAACGTTAACTTTAATTGGAAATGTTCATTTGGATTGCACTATCATTGGGTATTTGAATGAGTATTGACAATGTGAAAACCGTTCCCGCATCCTTAGAAGATAGCACCCTCCTTTGCTTAGTTGATTTGGCGAAGCAAGGATTGGTTAGAAGCTCTCCATAATCAATATTGTCTTGCATTGTTAGAGTAGTTTAGATTCCTAAACCCTTCCTATTTGCACTTTGTTTGATTAGAGATAGTTGATGAACTTCAATTGCTAAATCATTCACATTTGCAAAGTTAACATCTATTGAATTAATAACGTAAGTCTATTTGTGATACCAACATATCACATCATTACCATTGAGTGAAAGTCCACAACTAGAAGGAACCTTGGGGTTGTCTCATTTGATCACGCAATCCTTATGCATTGTTTAGCATATGAGCTTTTTTACTCAAGAGAGAGTTGAAGATTTGGTGTTTTATTTGGAATGCTAAGTATTCGATTTTGCATCAATAGGTACCTAACCTATTTGTAATGTCATAGTTACATGGTTAGAGGGCCCATTCTTTCTCAGGGCGGTTGATTGTTTAGGGCATCAAAAAGATGTTGGTTTTCAATTTGACATCCTTTTGACAACTATTGAGGAGGTTGGGCCACAAAATGTGGTCCAAGTAGTGACAAATGTAGCACATGTATGCAGAGTTGTAGGGAAGCTTATTGAGGCAGCATACAAACATATTTGGTGGACTCCATGTTGTGTACATGCCATGAACAATGCACTCAAGGACATGGGGAAGATTGACTAGATTAGATGAGTGGTTATGGTGCAAGATTGGAATTGGTGGGATGAGGCCAAGGCAGAGCAGGGGAGGAGGGTGAAGGAGATAGTGAAGAGATGCATTTTGGAGTGATGCAAAATACACAGTCTCTATCATCACTCCAATTTTCTGGGTCATCAAATAACGGGATGGGGATGCACTTGCCCTTGGAGAGGTGTATGAGTGCATTGATTCTATGCTTGACTTGATGAGGGCAGTTGTGTGAGAGAAGGACCCCACTTTAACATTCTACAATGAGCACATTTGGCCTATTATTCAACGCAGATGGGACAACTTAAACACTCACTTATGCATCTGAAGTGGTACACGCCTAGGCTTGGTAGAGTTACATCGATTGAGGATGAAATCGCTGGCAAGATTTGCATTGATGTATGGTGCTGAAATCGCTGGCAAGATTTGCATTGATTGGACGAAATTTGCTACTCTTAGGGATAATAAGGCTGCGACAAAGGTGGATATTAGCACTGTGGCACACGAGGACCCAATTTTGTGGTGGAACTGTCATGGATAGAAATTAGTGACTACCACACTAGCCATTTATTTTCTATCTCAGGTTTCTAGTTCTTCAACTTCAGAGAGGAGTTGGTCTACTTATAGCTTCATCCACTCTCTTAAGAGGAATAGACTCACCTCTAGGAGAGCAGTGAAATGTATCACTGACCACAAGAAACGTGTACAAAGAGAGCCCAACAACACGATGAGATGTAGAGCCATAGGAGCCATCACAAATTGATGAGGATGAGGATGCAACAGCTTCAGATGTAGGGCTGGTTGGTGTTCCTTTGGCAGATCTTGACCATGAGGAGTCGTGTAGTTCCAGAGATGAGGAGTTTGCCTTGAGGCCCTATCTCCCGAGAGATAATTAGAGGCCTCCCTTAACTAGCATTTCAAGCACCATATGTATAGTATATGGTATATACAGCCCCCCATTACCTCCCCCACTTGTAAGATGGTATTTGGGGTGATTGATGCCTCCACTAAGCCTTTTCTTGCACCAGCTACAAATGACAAATCATTGTACCAGTTCCATTATACCACATTTTCAAGTGGGGTCACAACTTCCAGGGGTCTCCTTCCAACGAGTTGACTGCACTTGCGAAGTCTAAATAAGATGTAGAGCTGAATGTCATTGTAATTTATGATAATATATTAATCAACAATATCAATAAGAACAAAAAATAGTGATTAAAAAAATATAGCGATTTGAAGTTGCACATTAGTTTTTTTTAAATTCCTATTTATTCTTTATATTGTAATTTGGTAAACTATTAATTGGTAATCCGTAATTGGATCAATGAATTTGACAAAAATATGATAATAGTAACTACCATCTGTTGATGTCAGTTTTGTACCACTACATAACATATAGCAATTGAATACTTGATATAGCATACCAAACACTCAACACTCTCTTGAAAAGTATATACTCATGAAGAATATGAGAATACTCCAAGGTTCCTTACACCTGTGGATACTAACTCAGTTATATTAATGTGATTTGTTGGTAATCAAACTTTGTTCACTTGAGGATGTCAAACTCTCGCTATGATGATGATCTTAGCTTTGCAATGTATACTCAATTTTATATCACTTCCAACTTTGCTCTTCAAACTCCAACTACTAAACTACTCACTGCTTTACTACTACTCCTATAGAATGGAAAGATTAGCAAATGGACGGGGATCAACCTAATGAAAGCTTGCCAGTGGCGCTACCTCCATTGGTGCAATGATTCAAAGGGATACTCTTAGAATTTTCACACTAACACCTATCTTCCAACCCAACTTGAAGTACAAGTGGAAAGATGAAATGCAAGTAGAACTTGGGAGCGATTGGACTAGATTACCACACAAGGCTTCCTAAAAAGCCGCTAGGATGCTAGTGGCCTAGTATATAGATCCCTATCAAACATTCACTAACATCACCATACAACTAGCCATCTACTTCTACTCTAACAACATGAAATGAAATCCTATTTTAATTTGAGAGATGGGAAGAAACATGCAATGCACCAAAATGATCATGTATATCCACCATGCAAACCACAACAATGAATAGAGAACAATTTTGATAGTATTTTGGCAACAATTCTCCAACATAACTCTGCTTTACAAATGAGAGCAAATGGCCTTATATAGAGGCTTCAAATACAATGAGTGGCTAAGATTAAGAGGCAAAGACTTTAAATCAAGGGCCAAGATTAAGAGGCAAAAGCCTTGATTAGGGTTTCTATAACCACCCACTACAAATATTTAATATCCACCCAATTACAATTAAGCACCACCATGTGGGCCAATAGGAAAATTAAATTGTCATTATGGGCCAATAAGAAAATTCAAATCCTTAACAACCGGATAAGGATCAACGACATGTGGATCAATGAGAAGATGGTACATGTCGTTGAAGTCACCTCATCACCTTGGGAAATGTGCTGCTTATCCTCATCCTCCTTTCAGATTCAATGAACCTGGACATAA
The DNA here is from genome assembly GCA_027943335.1 of Chamaecyparis obtusa. Lineage (NCBI taxonomy): Eukaryota > Viridiplantae > Streptophyta > Pinopsida > Cupressales > Cupressaceae > Chamaecyparis > Chamaecyparis obtusa. Next base: position 1,617,190 of record BSBK01001879.1, on the reverse strand, counting down.
TCTCATCAAATTGTTACAATGTGACACTTGGCATGCTTTTATTGAATGAGGATATGGTTGCCACCTCAGCAAACCCATCTTTCAAACTTGATAAATATCCTCTAATTGTTGAGGAGAGATCATTTGTTAATCCTTCAATTGTGATGGCTCATCTTCAACTGTTCCATCTCTCATGCTCTTTGAATAGTTGTTGTCTTGAATCTTGCCCTCTTGTGATAATTGGGTTCTTCCTTCCACTTCTTAATTACGAACCAAATCTTGTCCCTGACTTCGTAGCATCTCCTCTTCAACATTTTGGGTCCATATACCTCATTATTAGTAGTCTAGAGGGTCTAAACAAGGCCAAACTTAAGTCTGTCATAAAAAAAACCAGGCCTTCAAATAGTGTATTGCAAGATGAGACGACAAAATTTGGTGCACAAAAAGAGGCCCCAGCTCAGAGATGAGACACGAATAGATGGAAGTAAAACATGCCCGGCTCAAAGATGAGCAACAATTAGAGGGGACTAAAACCCGTTCAGCTCAAAGATGAGCAGCAAATAGACGGATCTAAATCGTGCACAGCTTAGAGATGAACAAGAAATAGATGGAGCTCAAATGTGCTCAGCTCGGAGATGAACAAGAAATTTTCTTGAACTAAGAAACAAGTCCCATCTCCAAAAATACTTCATAATCTGCCCAATTTACCTGGTCTTCCATCCATTCTCATCCTCCAACTTCGCTGCCTCTCCCAGATTAGAATTAAATCAATACCATTTCCATCCTTAGGCAATTTTACCAGTGCTACTTTCTCACCTTGCTATCAAACAATAGCCTCAAGAGTTCAAATCTGGGCACAAACAAATCAGATCTGGCCAAACACATCAGATCTGGCCACCCTTAGTATTTCGAATCTGTTCTTAAACTCGGATCTGCTCCTAAACTTGTATTTGCTGATGCCCTAGCCTGATGTCGCTGCTTACATGTTTGAAAATTCTGCCCTCTAAATTCGAAAGCCTCCAAATTCTGGAAATGCTGGCCTTCCTTGTCTTAAAATCACTGCATTATATCAAATTTTCAGATGCCCTAGCCTTGCAATTTGAAATTGATGACCTTCTAAATTATGGAATTGTTTGTCTTCAAATTCGAAAGCCTGCCCTCAAACCCGAAATTCTGGAAATGATGGCCTCCTTCGAAAATGCTGGCCTTCTATCAAATTTACAATGTCCACAAATCTGATAATTTTGGGTCTATTAGAGCTCAAAAATTGCTGTCTACATAAGTCTCTGCCTTGCATCAAATTCGCAAGCCTCCAAATTCGAAATTCTGCTCCCCAATGTATTAAATTCGGTCCTATCTTAGACTGGTCCTCAAAGCAATGCCCTTGACTGCTGCTGCAAACACAGTTCGCTGCCTCTAATTAATATCGCTGCTTCTCCTGCTATAAATTTCGAACTGCTCTGCTCCTTGTTGTTCGAGGGCTGGGAATGGATGAGGAGAGGAAGAGGGGCTTGCGCTCCCCTTATACCCGCCTAGGGCTCCTAATTCTAGGGCCGACCTTGCACCATGGAGAAACAAACAAATTAAATAATTGACAAAACATTGGGGCCGACTTGCATAAAAGAAATAAATGCCAAATACAAACAATTAAATCCTCATTTAGATTTTCGAAAATTGCCTTGATCCACTTGATTTCAATTCAGATTTTAAAGCAAGCTTATATTTTATTTCCCAAGAATTACAATTCAATTGCCCAATTCGATTTTTATAGGCCAAGGCTATGATTTCAAAGCAAAATCCTAAATGATTATGCTCAGACTTTCATTTTTATGGGCTAGATTTTAATGTTAATGCCCAGATTTTGAAATTAAAAGCAGATTTTACAATTAAAATGCCCAAAGTTTCGAAATTATGCATGGATTTTGCAACATTTAACAATCTATTTGCCCAGATTTGACAATTTCAATCTCAGATTTTACAATTAAAAACAAAATATAAAATGATTCTAAGACTAAAATTCGTGATCTCAAAAGGTGGTAAGTTCAAATTTTCGAATTGCCAAGCCCAATTTATTGAAATAAAAAGCCAAAAAATCGAATCCAAATACATTGGTAAGTTTTTACCTCCCCAAATTTGAAATTCAATTTCGCATTACAATTCTCTTGGCAAAATGGAAAAACATTTTAGTCCAAAAAATCCATTCTAAATCGTTCTTTCCAAGTTCGAAGGTTTGACCAAGGCATCGGGATCCAGAGGAGAAAGTCAAGGCAAGACTGAAAACGGGGGTCCCCCAAATTTTGGTGCGATGATGTGAGACCTCACAACACCATCTCTTACCCTGAAAATGTAAATTCTTTTGAAAAAGATCAAAAAATGAAAACAATTGAAAAAATTCAGTGTGAATCATTTAAATTTTAATTAATACCCAAATTTAGACAAATTGAATCAATTCAATTCAATTATTTAATATGCTAAAAAAATTAAAAACCATTTACAATTTTAAATGCTTAGAAAAAGAAGAAAAAATTGGAATTAACCTCAGTTGCAAATTTGAAATTCTGGAAATTTCTTCTTCAAATCACCTAAAAAATCTTCCCATTATGCTCTTAAATTTGTGCTTGCTGTTGTTTGTGTTGAGGGGTAAAAGAGGGGTTTCATAGACTTAGCAAATCTACAACTCACTATGACTGTGTTTTTCCTGTGTTCTTGCCATGTCAAACTACCAAGTCTGTGTGCAAGTTTTTAATATGGACTCATCTGAAAAATTTGGCAAGTTTTTGTTGCAGAGTTGTCTCTCTGCCTCAGCAAGTAAACCGTTGAAATACACACAATTTGGAAAAACCTGCAAGTAGGTCAGGAATTTGGTGACTACTTGCTGGGTTTGTAAACTATGACACAAATATTAGGTATTCTCCTACCATCAATGACATTGTTATACATGAGGCATGCACTTATTTATTTAGAGCTATTACTTGTTCTGGGAAGTGTGTGCGCATTGTTTTGGTGATTGATTGCCCATGTTGTGCAAGTAGGTGCAGATAAAATGTAGGTAGGTAGGCAAGTGGAGCCGTTGGTTGAGGCTTCCCATTTGCATTTTTTACTAGGTCTCTTTCATTCATTCAATGTTGCCATATTTTTGGAAACTAATATGGACTGTGGAATCATCATACTTCTGATTAAAACCCTTCATGGGAGGGAAGCATATGATTAATGCAAATGTTCTGTTGTTTTCATCCTGATGATGGATCATGAAGTATGATCCAAAACATCGATTTCCAAAATATCTTGACACAATTTAAACCAGAAAAGTTATTTACGAAATGTTTTTGATTAAAAGTTTTAAAATATGAAAATTTTTAAATTATGACATGTGTACACTTGTGATTATACTTATACAGACTGAGACCTGCCAAGCATGATTTTACTGTTTTACACAGCTGCAATCCGTGATCCACTCTGTAGCTTTAAACCTGCAAACTTACCCATTAACCAGACCATAGCCTCAGCAGTCAGTTGACAAGTAAACTTTATTTAACACTTAAAAGACCCTTGGAACACCCTAGCAGAAACACATTGAGTGAAAATGAACCCGTAGAAGTGAAAAAATGTTGGATGAGTTTTTTGCCCTAAATTATGAGTTTTTGACTATTAAACCTGTGAATTTGGTGCTTGATTCTAAATCTCACAGTGATTTTTGAAAGTTTACTTGGGCCCAAGTAATATGGCAAGGTAGTGGCCACATTTTAAAGCTTTCGAGGATTTTGCAGACTTTTGCAATTAAGGTAAAAGTAAATATTACATATTGAAAGTATAAATATACAGATATATAGATACATGATATAAACTAGAGAGTCATGTACAAGAGGATGTGAGCAATTGTTAGATGATCATTTGAGGGGCTTTCTCTAGGATGTAGCTCTTCATAACTATCACATAGTTCATTATAGTTTTATTTCATCATTGTGAAAGAGATGGAAGCAGTTTGATAGCTTGATATTACTCCTATTTCTTGTGCAAAATTGCTGTTCTGTGTTTTTATCATTTGTTTACACAAGGGTTGGAGATATTATTGCAGCTTTGTTTTTACGCTAGGCTCCTAATGGTACCAAAGAGAAATGAATTCTGTAAAACCTAAAAAGTTTACCTCATAGATGTATTTGTCCTGCCACCGTTGTATTAATATGGAGTGGTTCTGTTTACTAAAGTTTTAGAGACATAGTTAATCAACATGGGCTATGGCTAGTGTATAATTAGCAATTCTGTGTAGTAGGATAGTCACTGGAATAGTTTATAATTTATTACATTCTTGATAGTTTTGCATTACTTTGGAAAGGTGTAATCATATTAATTGGCATTCATTTTCCTTGTCATTTATGTTCTTAGTGCATTTCTCTATGTTATTGCAAACTTTTAATTATTGTTATCGCAGATGCAAGGGAATGCTGAATATTTCTTTAACACAGCTGAACATTGCATTTAATCTTTTACATTATAGTATTTTACAATATTATTCAAATATTTGTTTTATTCTCCAGATAATGGATCCTAAAATGGATGCTGGAATCACTACTTGTGGTTTCCATTCTCTGGAGGAAGCTATTGAGAGCAATGCAGCTCCAGTCAACTTGAGTGTCTTAGAGGCCATTAATGTTATGGACCATCTTCTTGCATGTGAGGTACTGTTAATTTATTGTTGTTTCTCTAAACAAGC